>JAFVLL020016036.1:0-26636 GCA_021397915.2 Tor tambroides
CTGTGAAGCTCTCCCACGCTCCTTAAGCGGTCTCTCCCCGCCAATCACTGCAAACAGATACAGGTGATCATCATCTGCACTTGACCTACTTTCTCCCCGCTCGTCTCCCAATGCTCTCTCCCACTGCAGACTCCGCTGAACCACGCCCCCCTCGCCACAGTTCCCATGTTTTATGAGGTGGGAATTGTATTCACCATAAAAACAGGAATGTTAGTATAGTGTTATAGTCACAAAAATATATTGATCATGTATAGTTTTAGTCTCCAGTCATCCCACGATGGATGTAGAGTTCTGGAGCAGAAAAAAATCAACCAGTTTGAAAGTTAAAGTAAAATAAATAAATAAACAAATAAAATAATGTTAAATTATGTTGTCTATTCATGGTTTCAGTTAAATGACTTTTGTGCTTCTGTAGGTGACTGAAGTTGCAAAGTCTATAATGGATGTTGGAGAGGAAATTACTGTGGACCTGATGGCAAAATTAATAAAGTTTCAGCTTCTGACCATCAAAAACAATGACACTCCAAGGCGGGCTGCTGAGCAGGTGGTGACAGATGTAGTCATTCTATTCAAATGTACACTGCATATGAATTCTAATCAAATATACAATGCATACATTTTTTTTAACATATCTCTGATAAACATTAACACAGAGTATGTATATTTAAGCCTGCTGAGGATAATGCAAGTGCTAAAGCGGGACTGAATTCTGCTGGCAAGGACCAGGGGGGTAAAGGAGCAGCAAAGGGGAAGAAAGCTGCTGAGCTTCCAGTTCCAACCAAAGACACCAAACTCACACGAAGAGGGGAAGAGGAAAATATAATCAAATACATAGGTATCCATTTCTGGATGATTTCTTATCTGTATATATCATAATAATACGTAAGTAAAATGGGTATGCGAACAGTTTTAATTTTGACTTTGAATATATATGTTCAGATGATGAGCCTGATGATGGACCACAGCACTATATCCTGATTGTGGGGTTCTGCCAGCCTCATTTAATCTCCGCGTTGGACTCCCTGGGTATCCACGTGTCCAATATCATTAAACTGGGCTTAGAGAGAGAAGACCAATCAGAGGCTCCAGAAAAAACAGTGGCAGAGGAGAATCACCACTCAACTGAAGATCAAGGCAAATTGCAAGAATTTTATTACGCTTATACCTTTCAAATTATATTATATAGTGCATGCAGAATATGCTCACATTGGATGGCTGATGTTATATTTGTATGCATATAAAATGAAGATTGAAAATCACCCAGTTTCAAATCGGTGTGTTTAGAAGTTGAGATTCTGAAACAAAAGAGGCAGTGGGAGCTAGATGCGTTCTGGAAGCAGCTGGATCAAGTCTTGAACAGTGGGAATATGGGATCCAGACTCAGTGATGTTGCCAGATTGAACTATAATGTGAAGATTCATTTGCTGCCCCAGGACAAAGGCAACACTGAAGCAATGGTAATGGAGAACAAGAAGTACACTTTCTTCGACCAAAGAAAACCTGTGATTTAGATTTTTCTGTTTCTTTTTAAAAGATTTTGTGTGTTTATTGTTATAATGGATCTTAAACCCTTGTACAGATCATTGCATGCGATATCATTAAGGTTCCATATATTACATTATCTATTTGTCTGTAGCTGGCATTTGGAGCTGCTATATTTGAGGGGGTGGCATGTCTGGTATATGACAGCCTGGATTGGAGGAGACAGTATAGCCATTATCTCAGCTGTATGAGGTTGATCCAGGTACCAGAGGCCTGCAGATCCATCCAGCAGTCCCGACCGCAGAGCTCTACTGAGGTACACACCAGACTTTACTGATAGTAGTGCTGTCAATATGCCAGATAAGGTATATCTTAATTTGCCTTTCCACAATTTAAGGCCTTAAATTGATAAAGTCATGGCATTAAATGTTGCATGCGTTGCAAAAAATGAATACCTTCCTCAGTATTTTGTTACAAATGTAATCATACTTAAATCAAGATACAGTACATGCAAAAAGTAATGGAGATTGGTTGGAAGTTGCTTTTTAAATTTTGACATGTTACATACAACTCATTATTCTCTAGACCTTTACATTTTGAAAACATCCCTTCAATTTATTCCTTAAATTTACTTGGTCTTAAAAAAGTCTTAAATTTACAATCATAAAACCCAAAGAAACCCTGAATATAGCAAGTGCAGAAAAAACAGTTCATTTCAGAAGACACTTCTTGTGGCAGGATGTACATGTTGGTTTTTTTGGTGATGATATTTATCATGGTTTATGTTTTAGGCTGTACAAACCCCAAGGAAGAAAGTAGTGTCAGAGGAAGACCCTGGTACAAGACAAGACACGACACATTATTTCTGAGCTTTGGTTTTACATATCCTTTATGTATACAGATATATAGAAATAAAAAATATAGAAATATAGAGAAATTTATGATTAAAGTTACACAATCTCTCACTGACATTCACGCAAAATGTAATCAACAACAATAACACTTATTAAAGTTGTAATTTAATTAATGCTGTGTCATTTAAAGCACAAAATCCTATGCTCACTTACGTACAATTTTTTCAAAATATCCTTAAACTGAACCTTTGGGTTTCCTCAGAAGAGCCAGAATCTCCTATTCTGAGCACAGAAGTTGATATGAGATACTACTTTGACCTACTGGACAGGATTCCTACTGAAATCACATCTGTGCCTCTTATACTGCATTGCATGCTGGAGCAGGTAAGGGCACTTTGTAGGATTTAATATAACTTTCAATCTGAAAAGATAAAAGACTGCTGAATGTACCAATGTATGAGCATACAGACATAAATATAAAAATAAACAAAAATTTGCAATTTTTTTTTAACATTTGCACACAGGTTTTATGATCAAATGGGTACACATGCATTACTAAACGAGGCACTTCTGCTGCAAGCTGTTTATTTCTTTGAAGATTTAGTTGCTAAATTTGACTTCCTGTGATATTTTTAGGTGGTGGCTTCAGAACAGGAAGGATCCGTTGATTCAGGGGAGCGCTTTGATAAAACAGATCAAGATCTAATCAGTTATATGCTCTCATCTGCTCTGAGCCTGCCACAGGATGAAGAAGACAAGAAGGTAAAATGTCTGGATCACACCAATGTTACAACAACAAAAAAGAATGCCAGTCACTGGGTTTCTGAATCAAAATCTAACTATAGTTTTTCCTATAATCTGTCCTTGTGTAATGGCAGGATCTCATGGAGGATCTTGAGATGCAGAACAGCCAAAAGAATACTGATCAAAAACACCCTTTCCTGCTCAATCACCATGATGAGAGAGTGAGGAGACTCCATCAACTTCCTGTGAGCATGTGAACATACATTCACAAGGCTCATAATAAAAAAGGATGTTGGATTCAAACACAAAAATGTCTCCCATAAAAGCACACACAAACATTTTATTCTGTGCATTAGCCCTCTTGGGTATACTGATCCTGTTTTAACCCTATAAAGACTACTGTATCATATTAAGGCAAATTTCTAAGGCCTCTAAATTATCAAAACATGATCAAAAACCTGTTGTACACTTATGCATATGTTACAGGTCCTAGATGGTTTTGATGTCATCAAAATTGAAGCAGACATCATGAAGCAAAGCCATGTGTCGACCAACCTGATGTCCAGACACACTGAGAGCGCCATTGATAGACTGACCAGATCCCAGGAGCTACTGCACTTCTGCACTGACGGTGATGAGGAACAACAATTAATTACTGTTTTTATATTAACTTATGGTCCAGTTCTTCCTAAAGTAAATTCTTAATGTGTATCTTCAGAGTCAATGAGCTGGTCTGAGCTACAGAGGCTTCTCCAGCTGTTTGTGTTTGAGAGCATGCCATTGACTACAGTGGATGAGAACGGCTGTATTAGAGGATCTCAATCAGATCCTCCAAACCCCACACCATGGGACAACCCAGTTGAATTCACCAAACACCTGTACTGGAGCAACAGCAGGATTCTAGGTGTGACGAGAGCACAAGAGCAGCCATTACAATTTACTTGAAATACAGTGTTGAAGTCTTTTGTTGTACACATCTGTTGTTTTATTTTTTTTAAGGATCAGCAAAAAGCATTGCTGGGACTGACAAACAGATGGTATGACAAGAAAAAGCTGAAATTTGAACACTATATAATTACACTAAACATTTATATTGACACTATCATGAGCAAGTGGTTGTTTGTTAATATATTAATACATTTAATCAAAGCAGGGTCATGAAGTAACTATAACAGGTCTCCAGAAGACATTGATTCGTCAGCTGGGACACTGGAACTTTGTAGAGAAGCACAGTGTTTCTGTTTTCTCACAGGTACCCACCTTCAAATCTCATCTTGTATCCTTATGTTTAATATTTTTGCAATATAATTGTGAAAATCTATTAGAAACTGCAGTAAAAATGACAAATGAGGAATCTCTCTGCATATTCAGGTCCTCCAGTCTGTGTCTGAGACTTATAGATGTGTTGACACATTTCACTCTAGCAGAGACAATGCAATATATGTCATCTGCCACAATCCCATGAGCCCTCAGAGGAGTTGCAAAGAATTCTGGGATGCATCACTTCACACAGATGTAGGCTTCAGGTACTTGGTCTCATCAAAATTTTACATGGTCCAATCATTCAAAGCCAACTGATTTCAAAATTTGTTTGCCGCATTTGATGATCATTTTAACATTTTTCCGATACCAAGATTTTTAAGATTTAATTATGAGTTTAAATTTTGAGTTTTTCTAATGTGTTGGAACATTCTAATGAGTAAATGCTACACTGACATTTACAGTTAAAAATTTCAGTTACAAAATGTGCAGTATATAATATAATATATAATATTCTTGTAGAAACTACTTGGAATATGTGGCAGACACAATCAGTGAATGGACCAGGCAGGAAGAGAAAAAGTGGCAGATGGAGCAGGAGAAGAGAGAGGCGGAAAGAACTCCCATTCAAACCCCTTCAGAGACTGACAGGAAGAGAGGCAACATATTCATAACTAATGTCAAATATATATGTCTCTGAGCAAGAGATAACACGTAGACAACACTATCTATGCATCAACTATATTAGATATTTGAAAATACGTTACTATGGATTTAATGATGTGCATGTTTAAAACTGAGCTTATTTCTTTTAGACTCCCCAATCTCAGACACAATAGAACCGTATATAAGAGAAGACTCTCTCAAAGTGAGCTGTTAACCATAACATACAAATATTTATATTATACACATTTTCAGATTTCATGTTCCTTACACTGGACTTTCTTCTCATGTATTTACTGTAGGCTTGGAAGATTGAGCAGGATAGATTAAAGGAGGAGGAAGAATCCAAAAAGACTAAGAAAGAAAAAGGAGGAAAAGCAACACCGAAAGTAGGAGAGAGAATCGACTCAGTAAAGGAAAACAAGAAGACTCCCCTGTCCTCAAGAAAGAGTAGAGACAACATGTCCAAAACACCCAGCTCGGCCACACTGCCTAGGGACAAGAGCAGAGACGTTCCAGAGACGCCTCAAGAACCAGCAAATGAGAGAAGAACAAATGTCTAAAATATATATTTCCACATAAAATAATTTGGTGGTGCTAAATTTGAAATTGAATGGCTAAAAGGTTGAATATTTCACACAGGTTTTCACAGGCTACAGTTTAAATGGAAAACTGGTGCAGGTCGCTGGCAAAGTTCAGTCTCTCTATCCCTGTGATGGAGGACAAATTGATGTGGAGAGGTTTCACTTCACACAAGGTTTGAGAATCCAAACAGGCAAAAAAGTACATGCACAAATACACATTTGTTTTACTAGAGCATATATATAACTTTTTGTTATATTACAGCTTTTATGCTTCATATAAACTAGTTAACCTTATATTATAACCTTTTATGACTGGTTTCTATCTTTAGGGTTGACACAAATGAAAGTATGTGTGAAGAAGGATGGCCATCACTTCTACACACACATTTCAGAGAGAAAAAAAGAGGACAAACTAAAGGATACTGATATGTTCAGTAAACAAGGTATGTGCCTTAAAAATTTCAATAGCTTGCATAAAATACAGAAGGATAGTGGCCCAACTTATTGTTTTTTTTTTTCCTTTTTACTCGACTCATATTGTTTTGCCCAATTCAGCTGCTTATGGAGTCAAACCAGATTGTGAGACTGAGAAATTTGGCTCTTTTCATGCTGTACTGGCCAATGGCATTCAGCTCTCCTGCAGTCAGAGCAAACCGAATAAAACGAGAGGTCAGACTCCCCAGCCCACTGAGCCAAGTGCCATCTGTAAAGACCTTCAACTACAGGAACAGGTAATTGTACAAATAATAATAATAATGGAAAAATGTTGGTTTAGATAGATTTTACATTAGTTACGTGTTGTTTAGATTAGCATTCAATTCATCATAACTAAATAGCCATTATCTCCTTCACAAATGTGTTTCTGAGGTGCCTGAGGTACATTGTGAGCCCGGAGATGATTCCTCTCTTCCACCCTTCCTCAATCTGTATGTATCTCTTCCCAATGGACTCATCCTGCACTTTGATTTTGAGGACTCAGCAGGTGAGATGCTTTCAATTTTTGTGTACATAAAATTCTATGCATTACATTAAGTTCTTACTCATTACATTTTAATCATGGCAAAAGCATTAGTAAAAACACACTGACCTGTCATAACTTTTACTGGGACTGACATAATGTATAATAACCAGCCTTTAATATTGAAGAATAGGCCTATCCTGTTTTATTTATAATTTCTCTCTTTTTCAAGGCACAGAGAACATCTGTAAGGTCTTACCTGTGTTTTTTAGATGAGGACCCTTTTGTGCGATCCCTGCTGATACGGCAGAGATTTTATAATGCAGGGTCTAGATCAGATCTGACCCCAGACTTCAGCATACACACTGAGGTCTCCAGGGTCATCACCAGCAGAGGGACTGTCATCAAACAGAAGAGAGATGGATCGACTGAGGTATTTACATATATATACACAATTGCATGTGCACTTTTTCTGCAACATAATACAGATAATATAGCACATAAAGCACACTCCTAAGAAATAATTACCTCAGGGAGGAAGTATACAGTATATGAGTGTTTCAGGTCCTATTTGCTGATGGTACAGTCAGTACGAGTCCAGACTCTGGACCAGTGTGTGTGCTGGTTCCACATATACTCTTAAAGGAGGAAGAGCCTATTAAAGAGATGACAGTGGACACCAAAGACACTAAAGACAAGAAAGGTAGCGAATACCACATTAGCGCAAACAAATCCTTTACTGAATACATGCTAGGACACTGATTTATTTATTCACACCTTGTACACTGAAACAAATCTGGTGTCGTAATCTTTTGTAACATTATAAAAGTCTTTACTGTCATTTATTTTTTTCAATTTTATGCATCCTTGCTGAATATATATATATTTTTTTTTAAAACATTACTGACCTCACACTTTTGATAAGTATATGAATGAGAGACTGTAATGTCCACTTTAAGTATATTCAACATCTTTTTTTTTTTTGTTCACAGGCAAGGCTGATTCTAAGGTAAATACAGAGGATGAGCAACAAAAGTCCATAGAAAATGAAAAACCAAAATACTACCTCGAAACTAACGGAGGCTCTTGGACCACCACAACCCCCTCTGGCTTCAGAGTCGCTTCTGTGGCTGGGAAGGAAGTTCAAGTGCAGCCGATACTGACCTATCAAGCTACAGACCCCTTCAGTGGGACAGTAAGTGTCTTGTGATTCATCTCTTTTGTGTCAATTGTTCACTGTTGTAATACAAATGATACATATATAGGCTGTGGTCACAAGAGAGGACAAAGTGCTGTCTGTGCTGAAGAAAGATGGAACCATGATAGTGGATCACGCTGATGGGACGCGTATTACCACCGTCTACCAGCAGGGGGAGCTACAACATCATCTCAGCTCAGGTGCAAGAGTGTTTTTGTGCATTAACGTTATAATAGGTTCTTATGGTGTTGACAGTAAGTGATTAAATCTGATTTCAGGAGAGAAACTGGTTAGGGTGGAAAAAGCTGAATTTGCAACGGTGATAATGGACTATGAAGGAAGAACATGTGATGTTATTTTTGGGGATGGCACTTCCATCAGCGCAACTGCTCATGGATCGTATAAAGTAAGAGGATAGATAGAAGAATGGGTGAGAGATATATGAGTCAAAATCATGTGTAAATCCTCTCTCCTTTCTGGAACTTTACTGTAGATTCATCCTCATGGTGGAGGTGTCCTCCATATTGTTAAGGATGGTGGGGTGGTGTACACATCTCATCAGTCTCAAGAGCCATCAGAGAGGGACCCACTAGGCCAATATGTGATGAACCACAGAGCAGATGCCCTATGTCATGTGACGGACCCTGAGGGGAACCACTTTCAAGTACTTTTCATGAAATGTCTATGTATTTTTCTAGTTATGGTCAGCTTGTAAATATTTGAATATAATTGTTTTTGTAAATGCAAACTTACTAATTTAACTGAATTTAATGATTTTTTTAAACAGTTGAGAGGATGTAAACAACAATTTAACCATTCTTTGTGGCTGTTGCAAAGTGACAAGTATTATTATTTATTCATATTTTAGATTATCTTGTATTTTTACATTTCATCATTTAAAAATTTAGTTTATGTTTTAGCATTTTTTATGCTTTTCTCATTTTTATTAGTTTTTGTAATATTATTTTATTGTGTTATTTTAGTACCTGCCAAGGCAACATTTCTAAATTTAATTTGTTTTTTAAGTTTTTCATTGAATATTTATATTTTATTTCAGCTTTATTTCAATTACTGAAAACAATTTTTAGTTTTAGTTAACAATAACAACACTGAAGCGACAACAGACTCCTGTATCCAAGTATTCTTGTATCTGCAGGTCAATGCAGATGGTCAGATCACTATCACTGCTAATGAATCAGAAACAAAAGAGCCGGAGACAGAAACTGAGCTTCAGCAGAACGCTGGCTTTAAAACACACCCACTCAGGTAAGTCCTACAAGAATACACACCCAAGGTCAATTAAAGAAGATTTTCTTAGAGACTATTTACTGGAAAGTTAAAAGACTAGACATGGAACTAGCACAGCTATGTAGGAAATCAGGAACAAGGTTATTATAGAAAAATATTGACTGCAGAAACGAGTATTACAAGGATACATGTAATACATTTAGTTATTTTTATCTGCTAATGTTGACTTTTTATGCTGTTATTTAATGTAATGCTAATGTTCCCACTCTCACACCTGTTGTGCAGTCATTGGCCTTTCTCACTGTGTCTATATACAGTACTGTACAAATATATTTAAAAAGCAGTAAGATTTGCTTTGGAAAGAATTCATACTTTTAATAAGCAGTGATGAATTAAATTGGTCAAAAGTGACAGTAAAGACATTTATAATGTTACAAAAGGTTTGTATTTCAAATAAATGCTGTTCTTTTGAACTTTCTACTCATCAAAGACTCCTGAAAAAATATTAAGCAGCACAACTGTTTTCAACATTAGAAATGTTTCTTGAGCAGCAAATCAGCATATTAGAATGATTTCTGAATGCCATTGAAACTGGAGTAATGGCTGCTGAAAATTCAGCTTTGCATCACAAGAGTAAATTACATTTTAAAATATATTAAAATACAAAACAGTTATATGTTTTGATCAAATAAATGCAGTAGTGTATTTTCTTTAAAACGTAAAATTACACTGTATTTTGTTTGCTTTCCAAGTGACGTTTAAAATTGAATAAACTGTACTGTGTCTTTGAGGTTGTTTGTGGTGCATGAGGACTGTTCAGCCTTAGAGCTGCTGAGAGCTCAAGATGTGGAAGATCTCCTACAGAAGGCTTACTGTGACTCTTCTATTGCCGTTCTCATTGACCCACTACCGGACTCACAACGTCAGGACACTTTCCATTCATCCTGTGCATTATGTTACTGGCCTCTGTCTTTATTTTCAACATCAATCCTATTGAAATTGTTTGAAATGTGAGCTTGCATAAATGCAGCAAGTAAAATACCTCAAGTATTGTTCTCCTGATTGATTTCTCTTCAGAATCATTTGGCATCACTCTGCTAAGGCCCTGCCCAGACATCAACTCTCATTGGCTCTCATCCAAGCAAGACGATGACATCATTCCCACACACCTCAAATCCAGGAAATGGGAGTCATTCCCTGCATCTGAGGTAATTCATAATCTATAGGTGATTTATTGTAGGTGTAAACTTCCTTATTGTATTAACTTTAGACCTGCTGTGGCACAGACAACTCATTTGCTTTATATTCTCAAAACAAATCCACATTAAAAAGGATGCACTTTAGTGTGGATTACCTATAATAATGCCTTGATGGTTTGTTTCCATCTCTTGTGCTTAGAAGACTCCTGGCCCCACTTTTGGGACAACCCTTGGTTGTAGTCTTAAGTTAAGGGAAAAACCGCTGAAGTCTAATTCCATCCGCATCCAGCCGGTTTTGGAGTGCCCTGACGTGCTGCTGGTGTGTCAGATGACCCAGCATCCACCTGTCACTGAAGCACTGCGCAGGAAACTGCAAGACAAATTCAAGGTGCTCTAATTCCTATAACACATGATAATTAACATGTTTTTTATGTTAACTTTTCCGTGATAGTATAGTGTGACAGAAAAACCACAATATTGCCAGACCCATTACTGTTCTCTTTTCACTTCCCTTCAACATACATTGTTTTGCAACAGAATGTGATTTTACAAATGGTGTTTTTTTTAACTAGTGGTTTGAATATACATATTTATATTGATACATATTTATATATTATTATATTCCCATATGGTATTTTTCTGGCCAGAATATATTTTAAATATATGTGAAATATTTATTGTAAACAGCATGGCTTAATATATTTTTCAGATTAAAAATATATTTTGTTTAAACCTTTCAAATGCCTATATATATTACAAAATGTACTTCAAGGGGCAAGAAAATAAATTTCCAATCGTAAAATACATTTTGAGTACATGTACATTTTTTTTTATTTTGGATAATATTAAAATATTTAGAATGACAATATATAAAAATGGCCCAAAATATATGAGGAAATATAATTAACCAAAAAGTATCAAAATATATATTTATGTAATTATATTTTAAAATATATATTAGCAATATAATTTTGGACTTTTTTTTATTTTTGCATATTTTGAAATATATTAAAAATATACCTAAAAATATTTTTTGCTTCATTGGTTTTATCAAACAGGCATATTTAGAACAGCTGCTACAGAGAGAGAATCAGTGGGAGATGATGCAGTGGAAGGACCCGCGTACAGCAGAGGAGAAAGTTCATCAGAATGATCTACTGCAGCTTGTACTGGTCAGACAGGCTCCAAGATCATATTTAATAAATGATTAATCATTCAGATGTCTATTATGGAAGCATATGTGTAGCTAAATTCAATTTGAAATGTAACATGCAAAATGGCAATGCAATATGTAAAATGGCAATGTATTTCTGTATTTAAATTTTCATTTTCCCATACATATGTGCAACATTTAGTGCAAAATGAAAATGAAAATTTAATTATATAATTTAAATTTGCCATTTTCTACACTAGTTTTAATATGCAAATTAAAAACATATTTTAAAGCTTTATAAGTTGCAAAATTAAAATTAAAATGTATTACCCAAATTGATTAGATATGTTTAACATGTCCAAGAAAAAACTATAGCAAAATGATCATTTAAATGCTGTTTTTCCAAAATGCATTTAGACTTAGGGGTAGGACACTTGGGATTGCATTTTCGTCATAATACCGCGTAATAATTGTAGCAAAATGCAGTGAGAATTTCAGAATGCATTCTGAGCCAAAGGTGCAGCAAAAGGGTCGCAAAATGGTGATTTAAATGACTTTTATTTTTCTTAAATGCATTGACACTTACATATATGACGTTTCAATTGCATTTTCATTAAATACCCTGCGATGAATAGTTTAAGTCATTGTGGATTTGAAAATGCATTCCGAGCCGAGCACGCCCCCTACCTGTCAATCATTACATCAAGGCGGGGCTCGGCAACAGGACGCATGATAGGACAATATTCACCATTAACCAAACGCTTTTCACCTGCCTCAACAGCTCTCACCGTTTACACTGCGATTGATGCACATAAGCAAACAGACAATGCTATTCTACGCTTATTTACTACCATACCTTATATTTTATTACTCTCTTATTTTTAATCCGTAAAATAGCGCATGTTCCATGGCACCTGAACTTCACGCGCCTACCACAACATCTCTCAAATCGGACACCGTGATTGATGCCCGTGATTTTTACCCTGACTGTGGCATGTTCCGTGACAGCTGTGCCTAGATCTGACCGGTGAACTGTCATCTGGGGCAGGCAGTGAAAGAAGCAGCGTTTTCTGTATGTAACAGGCATCAATCGGAGTGTAAACAGTCAGAAATCTTGAGGCAGGCGCGCCGCTTATAGGTGCCACGGGACACGCGACACTGCACACGTAAGCAGAGCGTAAGCAGCGTGTTTAACCTGATTAACATGAAAAATAACAAATTTCACCATAAAATCATGTGAGGTGTTACGTGTTTCACAATCACCATATGAAAAAATAAAATGCACAAAAACACATCACGTCCACGAGTTTTTGCCCAAACTTCAAAGGTCTGTTAAATTAATAAAACTAGAGGCATTTGTTAACTTTAAGATTACTTTTTATCATGTAAACTACCTATAGGGGTCAGTCGTGGCCTAATGGATAGAGAGTTGGACTTGTAACCCGAAGGTTGTGGGTTTGAGGCTCCGGTCCGGCAGGGATTGTAGGTGTGGGAGTGAATAACCAGCACTCTCTCCACCCTCCGTACGACTGAGGTGAGACCCTTGAGCAAGGCTCCGAACCCCCAACTGCTCCCCGGGCGCCGCAGCATTGGCTGCCCACTGCTCCGTGTGTGTGTGTTCACTACTGTGTGCATGCACTTGGATGGGTTAAATGCAGAGGACAAATTCCGAGTATGGGTCACCATACTTGGCCACACACCATTTCCCCTATATTCACATATGTGTGTGGGACAGAGGGGAAGGGGACACGGTCGCATTGCAGCAGAGAATGCTGGCCATATACATTAAAGCATGTGAAAAAATACTATGGTAATTTATAGTAAATACTATAGTGTTTTTGAATCATACTATAGTAAAGAACTTGAATTAATTTGTTGTGGTAATTCTATAGTTGCTGTGGTGATATAACAATTATAGCAATATAAACAAATTACTTTACTCAATACTGTACTAAGTTTTCTACAACTATATTACTACAATACACTACAGTTTACTGTCGTAAAAACTAAAGTATACTACAGTATTTATTACAGTTATCAGTTCACTACTACAGTAGGCTATTCATTAACAAAGTGTTGTAAATACAATAATATATACAGCTATAATACACTTTTCTATACTGTGGTTCAAAAACACTATAGTATGTACTATAAATTACTATAGTATTTTTTTTCATGCACACAGTGTTCGAAGGAGAACACTGGGAAATACGACAGAAATGACGATACTCGTCTGTATTGCAGTACACAAGCCGCAGTTCAGCTGCGTGCGACAAACGCTGCCAGTATGAAGAACTTGACTGGTCTGCATAAAACCAAGTCCTAATCCCAGTTTAACACCTCTGTTGTGACTGTAAATGCAGACCTTGAGCCAAAAAACTCATCACCAAACACCAATGCCTTGTACATACACTATATAGACGAAAGTATTGGTACACCCCCTTCTTAAGAACAGAAAAATCCACTTCCAAATCTGTGGCATCAACGATGGGAACATAATTCATGTATTTAAAAATTGTATTTCCATCTCTGTTGCAACAGTTTTGGAAGTGTCTAAAATGACTGTACCCATATGTACAAGTCATTGGTGTTTGGTGATGAGTTTTAGGATCAAGGTCTGCATTTACAGTCACACCAGAGGTGTTCAGCTTGGATTAGGACTTGGTTTTATGCAGACCAGTCAAGTTCTTCCACACTGACTGAATCAATAATTTTCTTTTTGAACCTTGCCTTATACACAGAGGCATTGTCATGTTAGAATAGAAAAGGGTCCTGTCCAAACTGTTGCTGTAATATTAGAAGCACACAGTTTCCTAGAATATCATTATATGCTTTAACATTAAGATTTGTACTCATGGAAATTACTAAAGTAGTCAAACCTGTTCATTAGAAGGGGGCGACCCAATACTTTTGGCAATATAGTGTATGTATGTGAAAATGCAAATTTAAATACAGAAATACATTGCCATTTTACATATTGCATTGCCATTTTGCATATTACATTTCAAGTTGAATTTAGCTACACATATGTATAGACCATAAGTCTATAGGTGATATTTATATATTGTATATGCTGGCTTGGCTTTAAATACGTTTAAACCTTATGTTTGCTTTAGTCTCTGCCTGATGCTGTAGATCCTCCAGCTGCAGTGGAGATGAGACCTCTGTCAGGTGAGAAAAATGAAATGAGAAATATTAATAAAATTTTTCTAAATATTTAATTATAATAAAATCAGATTTAATATTTATTTTAAAAATGATTTAATTTATAGTTATTTAATCCTCTGATGTACAAATTATTAAATTACAAAGGGAAAAAATTGTTTATTTTCATTTCAAAACTAGTAATCATCAAAATATAATCATCCTTAATGTTGTTTAAATTATGAATTAAAAAAACATGTTCACTGCAATATTAGACAAACTCTCAGAAAAAAAGGTACAAAAGCTGTCACTGGAGCGGTACCCTTTCAAAAGGTACTAAAAGTACTAATATGTACCTTTAAGGTACTAATATTTATAATTTAGGGGTAAATTAAGGTACCTTTTGTACCTTAAGGTATCGCCTCAGTTGACAGCTTTGTACACTTTTTCTGAGAGTGTAGTAAATAGGAATACAAAAAAATAAATAAATATGAATTTTAGTGATGCATTTACCTTTATTTCTGTTAAACTATGCCATTCATAGTGAAGCTCTCAATGTTTGCGTGTTTTTGTTCCTGTCACAGCTGATGTGGCATGTCTCTATACTCAAGCAGTGCGAGCAGCTCAACATCCCCACAAGTTACAGGAAAAAACAGAAGAGAAAGTTACCAAGTGGTAATGTTCATTATCTCCGTCTTATCTACAGTATGTAAACTATAGACCAGCCAATGGACTGGTATTTATAGACAAAAAAAAGAGACCACAAATTATGTTATAGAATGTGTGAAAGAGCATGGTGACTAATTGCTCTTATTCTGTTTGCTTTCAACTTCTGCTTTTGCAGTGTCAATAAAAAGAAGCAAAAGTCACTGTGGGAAAACAGGATTAACCAGCACAGGTAAACAGTTATTCTGTTCGAATGGTTTCATTTTTAGAAAGAAACAGGGCGATGCAAAGATGTTTTGTTTGTCCAACCTTCAGGCAAGAACTCCAGGAGCAGAGAAGACACAGAAATGCACTCAGACATCATATTGTTACTCCATACTTTCACCGTGAGCTGAAGGAAATGTCACTCTTTACAAATAAGGCTAGTACAACCATCTGAATATTTCTTAAGAGCTTAATAGAAACCAGTTTATCTGCATTTTTTTTTTTTTTTTTTACATATTGTTTATTTAGAGCAAAAATTCCTAAACATTTTTGACAGTCAAACCCTAAAATGTTTGCTTTAATATTTACAAAATGTAACACATTTGAATTTTGCATTAAATGGTCACATGACATGCAGGTAAACAAATAAAATATTTAATATTTTTAGAAGGGTTTTATTTTGGTTATTTTAATTTAACATTTTTACTATTTAATAAATTAAATGAAATTAATTAATCAACTCAAAAATCCCCAGTTTGGGTAACCCTGACATAGAGCATGTATATAAATAAAAATGGTCATATTTACATCTATAACATTAATATATCAGGCAGATATATATCACCATTCTTGCCTTCTGTTAGGATCTAGACTTGAGCTCACTCTCCCTGGATCTTCCACCCTTCCCCAGAGTGCAGCGCTTCTCCACGGACTCCTCATCAGGCAGAAGTAGTTCCTGTGAGGTTTAAAGAATAACAATAATATTTAAGTATTGTTTTTAATGGAAAGTCTTCAGAATTTAGCTTTGGGTACTTTAACCGATTCTACAAATACACATTGCATTTAAAATTTGTGAAAGCTTTGCCAAGGCATCTCACTCCAAAAATAGCTCAAAATATTGTGAAGTGCGAAAGCCATCAAAATGCCATATGAAAAGTTTATGCAAAAAATAAGTATAGATATTTTGTAAATTCATTCATTCAAAATTCATTCAATAAAAAAATATAGACAAACATTTCCCCCAAAAAACATGCAACTGCAATTGCTTAATGTCAAAGGCAACATGATAAAGTATTACTAAAATTAGTTCACCGAAAGCTGTTCTCAGGCATTCACAGTATTTATTGCAATAATGGAAGCAGGTCCGCCAAGTTTAGAATAATTACAGCATCTTAAGGAAAAACCCTAGGGGAGAATTAATAATGAAAGTGAAAACCTTCACTTTGAAATATTCTTGAAAAAAAATCATTAAATGGGTGTAAACAGAAATGCTTAGTAAGCTACATGTGGTAACAAATTATTCAGCAGATGTCACATATAAAAACTGCACTTGTTGTTCTCTGTGAACCAGTTTATGTGCTCACAAAGATGTGCTTATTTTAAAATTACAATTAAAACTACAAATTGTTTAAATCACCTTTCAGTGATGGTAATATTTTTTTATCCTCCCAATGAACAAACTTTGTGTGGTATAACTTCATTTATTTCTGCAGATACACCTGTAAGAGAAAGGCCTGATTAGCACTAGAGTTTGACTAAGGAAACCCCCTCACTGCTGTTTGACAGTTCGCTTCGGTTCTTCTGTTTTATGAACACTTCCTCTAAATGAAAGCAGAAGCGGCAAAGTGATTCAAGGCTCGTACACCAAAGAAAACACACACACACACACAAGGCAGTTGTACAGTGACTTAGAAAGTACAAAGACAGTGAAAAGAATCACATGGTATTAGTGAGAGCTTGACTAGTTCCAGGTGGGTGAGGAGAAAGTAAATAGACCAAACTGGTTCAGCAGGTAAACTGGCATGAAACGACTGTTGTGGACTGCTAACACGCTGAAGTGATGTGGTAAATATTTAATCAAACCGAAGATTTCCGACCTTCTCAAGCTACGAATCGGAGACACGAGAGAGTTTGCACTGTGGTAAGTCACCTTGAAGATGTTGTGTTTCTGTCCTACAAACCACGAGTGTGATGTCCTTTGATGTTTATAATGCTTGCTTTCATTCTCCAGAGTCTAGAAACACCTGTTAGCTGTCGGTACACACCATGAAAGTTACCGTAAGTTAGCAAGTTGTGTTTATAACTGATAAACAGGAAACATTATGCAATGTCTGTAACAACAGGTGCACAGCAAAACTTGAAATGCCAACAAATGTAGAAGCAGGAATTGTTTATATATTTACATGAAACAACATATCAATGTGCATTTTTATATAAGAATAAACATTTATAGACAATGTTATATATATATGTTGTCTAAACATGTTGTAACATTGTATAAACATTGTAAAACATATATATATATATATATATATATATATATATACACACACACATACATACATACATACATACACACATATGCTTTTTCAGTCTGAGAAAGTTTACATTTGCACAAAAATGTTACATGCAAAATTAAATATTTGCCTATTTTACGAGTTGCTACATGTATGGAGAAACAGTCTGTTGAAAGACTTGAGTTTCCTGAGTTTCAGGAAGACCTGGTAAAGTCAAACCAACCAAAATAACTGTTGCAACGTATTCATAAAAAACAATATATATATATATATATATATATATATATATATATATATATATATATTTTATATATTTTTTCAAATAAAATCTAAGTTTTACATATAGATGACTGTCATTATATGGCTTTTTTGAATTTCCTGTGGTGAGAACAGCCCAAATTCAATAACTTCCTCATAAGAAAACATATTAGTGTTGATGCTAGAAGCACACTGTACACCGTAGTGGACTGATAAAATGATTTATATAACATTGGAGGATCTCAGAAGACATTTCCCATCAACATCCCTACTAGCTCCTTCATATATAAAAGCTTGTTACCTGACAATCCTCAAAATAATGCAAAATAAGAATAGAAAGGTACTTAACATATGCTATATTGTGCTATATTGCCCTCTAGAGGTCGGGGCAAGCTGGTCCTGTGTTTCTTTAGTGTTCAGAGAAGTAGTCTAAAAAAATAACTCATTTCAGTACTTCTTCTAGACCTGTAAGGTAAGAGAGCTTATTGTACTGGGCATTTTATGACTCGTGCCAAAAGAAAAAAATGTCACCGAGATGAAATGCAAGAATTATGTCCTGTTACATGCAGGCTCTTTACACACGACAAGTGCATAAAACACGACACATTTGACTTGCTTTAGTCCGTGCAGTGTTGAACAACAGCCCTCCTGTACAGAAAGGAGAAACTGTCATTACATAATGACCCGTTTTAAGGTAAGGGTGTGTACTGCTCACGTGTTGATGCTTGCCTGCTGACTGACGTTAACCGCTGCACTTGCACAGTCAATCTAGTTTGTCTCGGTTCTGTGACAAATCTATACGCATTTACCTGTACTTTAAAAGCTCAATGTCAGTCAGCAATAATTTAGTCGGACCTAAACATACCTGATATTGCTCAATTTCGTTCAGTACAGTGTTGTGCGCATGCTCTGAAAGACTGAGGTAACGCATGACGTGGATTTAATTCTTCAAATATTCGATTAACATTTATACATGGACAAACAGATTTTAAACAGGTGATCTGGGAAAAATGATGAAATTATATTTTTGAATTCTCTCGCAAAACTTTTCCCCAAGAAACGCTGAACTTTCAGTGCTTTTACGAGTGAATAACTGTATTTCTTATATGAAATATATTTTGTAGAATTCCAAGACTGCCATAAAATAAAATCAATCCAAATGACTTGTGGCATGTTTACGAAAGTTTAAGTCATGATTACCTTGAATATTTTTAACTGCTAAAATTTCAAACTAAACCTAAAAATGTATTGCCACCTGGTTAAGGTGCTTCTAAATGAACATGCTATTCCAGTAAATGCCTTTTTAGGGTCATAGTGTGTTTTTGTTGAATGAGACATGCAGGAACATCTGTTTGCTAAGCTTTCGTTTAAAGAGAATTGCACTCCTCTGAGGTATTCTTGAGTCAACGTTACCTTTCACAAGACTGATCCTAGGTCAGCTCTTGTCATCAAATTCTCAGTCACTGATGCAGTGCAATCTGATTTTTATTTTGCTAAGAAACAATCAACTGGACAAAAAGGAATAAGAATAGTTTGAGAACAATGTTGAGGAGCTGTTTAAAACAGCTGTGTAGTGTAAAAAGTTGTCAGCTAGTGTCCCACCACATTCATCAGGTGATGAATGGCCTTTAATTTTGAATAATGAGAGAGAGAAAATAAGTGGGTGAATGAATGGAAGAGTTAATGATTGATTAATGTTCGAAGGAGGAGGATATTCTCCTTTTCCCAGCACAGCCTCTGTCTGTCTATTCAGTTCAGAGCCATAAAGGACACCAGGAAAAAACTGGATTCTCTGACACTTTTATTTGTCGAATATTGTTATTTTGCCATTAGAGATTCAACCAAGTTCTGTTATAGAGGAATGGTGGAAACTCTATTCAATTTCTGATCTACACCGAAAATGAAGGCTCCGAACAGCAGCTATGCCACTATCTAGATTTGAAATAACATAAATGAGCTCTTTACGGCCCAAATCTACACTAACAACCACCGCATATAAAAGTCATGAAGTGCATCCTCTAAATATTCCCACATAACAGCTGAGACGGAGTCACTGGGGCAACAGGAAGACCTAGTGCTGACCTGAGGTCGTCCTGTGGGGAATACAGTCAGCTATAAAAAGACTCCGAGTATACTAACGACCACGTCTTTCACGAAAACATGGCAATAAATGTATGGGAGAGGATAGAGATTCTTGTTTGAAGGACTGGGAATAAACATGAGTTTTACCAGGACAAAACTTAATACAAAGAAAAATTAACTATATATTAATAGATAACACAATTTTGGATTATTATTAAACTATAAAAATAAATAATAACAATAATACAGTGACAATGTTTCAGGTATTTTTTGTAAATGTTTATTTTTATATATACATTTTTAAAATATGAACAATATTTTACAAGTAAATGACATTGCTATTATTATTAAATATTAAAATCTGTTCAAAAGTTTCTTTAATGTTTTTGTAAATTACTTATGCTCATCAAGGATGCATTTATTTGATTAAAAAAACAGTAATACTGTGAAATGTTATTACAATTTAAAACAAAAAAAATCTATTTTAAAACAATTTATTCTTGTGTCGTTACTCTAGTCTTTAGTGTCACATGATCTTCAGAAATCTTTCTAATTTGCTGATTTGATGTTCAAGAAATATATATTTTATTATTATTATTATCATCAATGTTGAAAACAGTTCTGCTGCTTAATATTTTTGTGGAAACCATGATGCATTTTCATTTCCAGGATTTTGGATGAATAGAAAGTGTAATGTAACATAGATGTTTTTGAAAGTGAAAAAGTTGGGACGTATTGTCAAGTATGGTGACCCATACTCGAAATTGGTGCTCTGCGTTTAACCCATCCAGGTGCACACACACAGCAGTGAGTAGTGAACAAATGCACACACACAGTGAACACACACCCAGAGCAGTGGGCAGCCATTGCTCCAGCGCCCGGGGAGCAATTAGGGGTTCGGTGCCTTGCTCAAGGGCACCTCAGTCATGGTATCGAAGGTGGTGAGAGTGCCACCTTTTACTGTCACTTTTGATCAATTTAATACGTCCTTGCTGAATAAAAGTATTGATTTCTTAAAAAAAATGTATACTAATTCCAAACTTTAGAACAGTTATCAAAACTTTACTTAATAGTTAATATTTTAATGTAAATATTGCAATTATTTTTACTGTATTTCAGTAAACTTAAATGTAACTTAAATGTCTATTTAAAAATGTAAAATTAACCAGTTTTTACTGATGTATTTTTTCATTCTTATTTCTGTTAAAATGATTCAAATTTCAACTATATTATTCACAGACAAACACAGAGTCTACATAAAACTGCTATTTTATGCAGATTGTTTTAACAAGTGCATGTTGCTTCATGGCATTGTATATATCATGTTAAAGATTAAAGGCCATTTGAACAGGACTTTTGGCTCAGATATAAGTGCAAACCGCATGTGACGCAACTGTTTGACCTCTCTGCAACAAAACCACCACAATTCTGATACTTCCTGTGTGGTCTTTGAAGAGTGCAAGTGTTGCAGTATGTATAAGCAAAAGCATTTTCATTATTTTATTTCATTTTGTTAAGCTTGCTTCTCTACAACTGGTGCAAAGGGACTGTTCATGAAGTATGGTTTGGAAGCACAAATCTACTTAGTTATAGCTTTTCATAAAAATAGACTTGGTGTTTATTGGCGTTGGGAACAATGGAGCAGGTATGAGGTTACTCATGTCTGTGATCTCTGAACACACGTGCAGTCAAGGGAGTGTCAAGACTTTTTCCATTAATGACAAAGAGTCGGCAAGTTAATATTTACCCAAAGGACTATAACCTTGGTCCTTGGGAAAAAACCTTGGAAGTTTCTCACATTTAAGGAACGACTTTTAACATAAGAAAAGGGTCTCTCTGATATATTTTTTGTTACATCGCAATGAATTTCATTCTGATTGTGACTGAGATAATAAAAGATATAGAAGAAAGTTGATCATTAAGTGTGTACATGTTTTTTTGTAGGTGACACAATGACATCCAGGAAAACCTGGGCGTTCTCCTCTATGCGTTCAAAGAGTAAGTAATTCATGAATTTAAATTAATTGTAAAAAATTACAATATTCTTAATTTCTTTATTAATATATGTATGATTAAAGCAGTAAAGGATGTTTCACATTTTGGAAAGATTCCTGATCTTCTCAATTGTATTTTTGACTACTATAGCTAGACCGTCACTGGATGAAGGGGAAAATTATTTCAGAAGAAGATTATTTTCATCTTTTAGAAGTGATCGACGTGAACGTGAGTCACTCGGTTTACACACCTAGCCATCCAAATTTGCTCTGCTTTGTAAATAAACTATACAGCTAAGAGAGAAGCGTACAGACGAATTAACACTTCTAGGTTCTAGCACAAAGTTCAGTTGTCTCTGTCTTGGCCTACAGAAAGATCTCAAGGACAGGAAGATGACATAGATAAGAGAAGAGCACTCTCAGATGGAGAAATTGAAACCAACAAAGGTAATACTTCTTTTCACTTCACCTACTGAAGTGAAACTGGTAGTTTTCCACCAATGCATTTTTTTTCTTCATTTGGGGTAGTAAAGGGGTCTTTCTACATTTGATATGCAAAAAATACTGTTTTCAGTACAGATGTTCGCATTGGCAGGTCTGCGAAACAGTTTATTCAGAAGTAAAGCTCTTGTAGTCAGTGTATAGCCTAGTATATGTGACCCTGGACCACAAAACCAGTCTTAAGTTGCTAGGATATATTTGTAGCAATAGCCAAAAATACATTGTATGGGTCAAAATTATCGATTTTTCCTTTATGCCAAAAATCATTAGGATATTAAGTAAAGATCATGTTCCATGAAGATATTTTGTCAATTTCTTACCATAAATGTACCAAAACTTCATTTTTGATTAGTAATATGCATTGCTAAGAACTTCATTTGGACAACTTTAAAGGCGACATTCTCAATATTTTGATTTTTTTGCACCCTCAGATTCCAGATTTTCAAATAGTTGTATCTCGGCCAAACCATACATCAATGGGAAGCTTATTTATTCAGCTTTCAGATGATGTATAAATCTCAGTTTTGAAAAATTGACACTTAAGACCGGTTTTGTGGTCCAGGGTCACATATAGGCTAAAATGAGTCTATAACTCATGCAAATACTGAGGGGATTGGGAAAAACATGTCTCTGAGAATGTTCTTGTGGATTTCTAGCACAGTGAATCAACCTAAGTATGACGCTCGCATACTTAGTGCTTTGTGTTATTAGTGTTGGCAAGTGTTATTAAGTTAGCAAACGTATTAAGTTAGCTCATTGAGACTAAAATCTCTTTTACAAGAGTCACCTGGTCATGAAGGCATCAAAAGACAAACAAACGCGGACATGCAAAGTATACAGTGTCATATAAATGATGTCATATGTCACACCAATGTCATCCAAAAGTACCTGCGGTTCAGATAGCTTAAATTCTGGATTAGCTGCAATGAAGAGCCGAGAAAAGAAGGAGCTCCAACTGAAGACGAGTCATATCGTCGTTTAACGGTTCACATCGTTTGAAGTGTCTTCCGATCTGCCTTTCACTTCTTCTCGCCGATTCGGTTCGGACAGTTATTTCAATAAATCAGTTAATATGGTTTCATTGATTTTACCCAGACGCCTCGCACTGTTTTCTTTTTTGCAGTGAAACGGGTTTTGTTTATGTAATGCTATTTATCACTATATTTTCGATTACGTTTTATAAATGATACTGTTTGATTCTCCATAACAGTCAAATGATTCTCGAACGGTTTGCGATTCGGTTCGAATGAACAGCCGTTTTAAAAAGAACCACTGATTCGCGAATCAGGCATCAGCATCACACATGTAGGTGGCACACACGCTCATTCGCGGCAGTACAGAGATCTCGCGCTTCCATGGGAAAGATTGCTGTGAGATCACGACATAAATATTACTTTAATTGACAAACTTTACCCAAAGAGATTCGAACATGAACGGAATTACTCCCTCGAATGTCAAAAGAAGAGGAAAGGCGGCGAACTCACGTAAACACCGGAGTAAGTTCAACCAAACTGTGCTTTAGTGATTCTGCATAGTGTAAATAAAAAATGTTCATATGTTAATATTATTATTTAATGGCGATGATAATAGAAGGTTATAACATTGCCACTTTTCACCCATATGTTTTTAATATGTTATGTAGGACTATACAGTTTATCTATCTATCTATCTATCTATCTGCATGTATGTCTAAGACTATATTAACAGTTTTGTTAGTTAGATTTATCATGCTGTTGAACTTGTTGAATAGTTGCTGTCACAATGTTAGGGAATATTATTGATTCTTTACAGTTAACTATCTGACATGTGGTATTTAAATAACAAACAAAGCAGGTTAAGCAAGAGTCTTTGTGGTTTCTGGTGAGGAACTCCTGAAAACATAGGCATGTGGGAAAGAATAAATTACATTCGTTGAAATCACAATTTACATTTCTGCTGTCAAAACTAACCTCTTTGGCTAAGGAAGTGAATAACCAAACATGAGTTAGCGATCAAGCCATTTCTGGTAACATTTCTGAGCTGTCTTGAGCAATTCTCTGTGGTTGCATGTTGATTAATTATTCTGTTTTGTGCCTTTTATTTCCTCAGGTGTCTTTCTTCCAGGTGAAGATCAACCAGACATGGGAGCCATGAAGAGGTTCAGTACCTTATTTTCGTCCTTCCGGGGAAAAATCAGCAAAGACAGTGAGAAACGATATTTCAGTATTGCTTTATAAAACATATCTAGCTACTTAAAGAATCTCTTCAGATCTTTTTTTATGTTTTAAGTGACAAAAGGCATCTTTAAAGAAAGCACAACAAAACTTGACTATTAAAACATTATCTTTAGCTGTGGTCACTGACTTTATGTTGCTTATAAAAGTAGTTAACCTTGTCAAAACAATGCAGCATGACTCATTCTCTGGTCTTATAGTGTAAGTAGGGCAAAATGCCTAAATGAATTAGTCTTTCAAACTGTTTTATGCTCATATATTCCAATTCAAGATATTTAGAAAGATTTGCTTGTAATATGTTGTTCATTTAAAATTCATTTATGAAGTCACAAGGAGGTTCACAAAGTTAGTCAAAGCACACAATTTGCATCTCTTCTTTAGTGCATGTCTTGTCTTTTCAGTTACAAGCTGCAGCTATTGTTCTGTCCTTCATAGAAAGGCACATTGAGGGTTTCCATGGTGAGGCAAGTCAAGCTAGAACAAGACTTTGTGACTTAGTGGACTCCTATGGTATTCCTGTCAGCGTTATTTGCTCTGTGTTGGGGGAGGCTGCCAAAAAGCAGGCTCAAAAGGAAATGTTAAGGAAATTCACAGAAGAACGCCATCTTTCTCATCTCTAATTTGTTTGTACTTGTTTGTGGTTCAGCATTCCCTGTTTGATCAGCATTTCAAGTGCTCTTTCTGAAGAGCAGCGTTTTTAGATTGTTCAGAAATCAAACATTTATAAACAGTTGGTTTGGTAGTCTACTCTCTTCATTGGATTAAAAACAGTCCGAGTTTGGTTCCAGAGCATTTGTGTTGATTTGTTGTTAAAAAGAGGTAAACATCACGGAAGCTAATGTGTGTTTGTGTGTGTGTTTTTGTAGGAACTGGTAAGGAACCAGATCTACCTGCTAGCACAGAGCTCTCTTCTGTTGAAGAAATGGCAAAGGAGCAGCGATATGCTAGCGGGCAGTTTTTCTTTGAATATCTGGTGGTAGTTCGGCCTAAGAAGACTAAAGATGGGATATATGAGCCACAGATCATCTATCAGTTCCCTAAGGTGACACATACAAACCGTGTGCTCTGCGTGCAGCCACATGTAGCCTTCAGAAAGTATTCAGTACTTTTGTAGCATTGGAGCTTTATTTTACATTCAGTAACATTTCAGTAACAATTTTTTAATGTTTGCATTACATTTATTGAATTAGTAAAGGCTTAATTCACATTAGAAAGTGCTATTGCATCTTCAGTTGTTTCTTGAAGACTGTTTCAAGAAGTTGAAGTCTGGAGTGAAATTTGGGTGTTTGGAATCACTTAATCAGAACTTTTATTATATTAATCTTGCAAAATGATCATGTCAGTTTTATTATATAAAATGTATATGTTATTATTTATTATATTTTTATTTTATTATTTAATATAGGCCTAGTTCTTATGAAGGTGAAATAAGATGAAGAACAATATAGGACAATATAAGCAGACATTGCCATTAGTTAAATTGGATTATTGGACTTATATATCAGAAAAAGACCATATTTGTATTTGGTTGATTGCATCATATATTATATTACTTATAATAGCATTGTAGAAATCCTAAATGTATTATTTATACATTATTATATTATATTATTTCTATGTAAATATATATATATATATATATATATATATAATTAAAATAAAAAAATTATTTTATATATCATTCATTGTCATTCTGATATTAATGAGATCTAAATGAATGAAAAAGACAATTTGCATTTCTGTCCCTGATGCATATTAATGTAGTCTTATTCTCCATTTGTCTTTTTCTCTCTCTATTGAGTACAGAAGGATGGAATGGTACGATTTCAGAAGGAGGAGGAAGAGAAGACGTTAAAGGCACTCACACTCTTTTGCTTTCCAGAAGGTGTAAACTGGGCACCCTTAACAGAATATCCCAGGTACTGTAACCAAAC
>JAFVLL020016039.1:0-17166 GCA_021397915.2 Tor tambroides
CATGAGAGTGAGTAAATGATAACAGATTTTAAATTTTTGGTTGAACTCTCCCTTCAGAAACTTTACT
Source organism: Tor tambroides (assembly GCA_021397915.2). NCBI lineage: Eukaryota > Metazoa > Chordata > Actinopteri > Cypriniformes > Cyprinidae > Tor > Tor tambroides. The sequence goes on from JAFVLL020016039.1 coordinate 68, forward strand.
TTTCCTTGTGTCAAGTGTTTCTTGGGTACTTTTGTTTAAATCAAGAGCCTTTTCCCTCATTTAATTTTCCCTTTAATGACAAGCGGCAGCATGATTAGTACTATTAGACTGCTGTCACTCTAAGACCTACACGCATCTAATATACAGGCACGCATCTGTTTATCCCTCAACTGTTTACTTTCCCTTTAGACATAATCAACTGTTTATATGTAAACCTTGTGTGTTTTTGATAGTGTGCGCATTTCAGGTGTACACGCTCAGAAAAAGCGCATGACAGAAGAGCATGCAAATGAAATGTTTAATCGAAAACCACTGAGTTAACATTTGATGTGAATGAATATGTTACATTGTTCAGTATATTGAAACAGAGGCGCAAAAACTGCAATTGATAGAATGTGCGCTGTAGCACAATGCTACAATATTTCTTCAAAAGCAGATCATGGAGGCATTTTAATCATCCATGATCAAAAATCATGATATTGCACACCCCTATAATGGATAATGAAATTATTACAGCACTAGCAGATTTTTTAATTTGTTTTAAGCATAAAAGAACAAGTGAAAATAATATCTCTGCGCAGTTAGACAAAATAAACTTATACTCTTGACATAAATTCTGAAAACAATTGAGAATTGATATTTTAGGTGCTGTTGCTACTTATTTCAATATTTTTTAGATAATTTAACTGAAAAAAAAACCAACTCAAAATAAAATCGAAAATCAATATTTGAGGTGCACTTTGAGGTGTCAATATCTGAGGTGCACTTTGAGGTGTCACTTTTCGAAAAACAAGCTTTAATGGGTTAGCACGACAAAGCACTGTATTACATAATGTCAATTCAACTCCGCAACAGAGCTTCTGTTGACTGGGAAAAGTATAATCAAGTGTACATTGAGAGCGCAGAGTCAAACAAGTGTATCAAATCTACTCTCCAATAATGTCATTGCTCTCAAGTATGGTTGAAATGTCTGATTCATTCATATCTGTGTCATCATTTCAGTGGCTTGGATCAAAACTTGGCTTATCTTTTCATTTGAATCATCACACAAACGTATTCCCACAAATCCCAGAACAACATTGCACATGTTTATTTATTCATTTTAATTTCCATTGTACATGGCCCAGTGATACAATTACCCAAAATGAGAAACATGTTTTGTTTGCAAAGTAAAAAAAAAAAAAAAAATGTATTGTTCTTTCAACAAGCTAAGTGTAACTGGATAACATTAACATTAAGAAGCACTGCCCCTTTAAATAGCTTCACTGTAGTTAGCTTTTTTAGTTAGTAGATTGTGTATCTTGAATGTGGCTTAAAGGGATAGTTTCACTCAAAATGAAAATTATTTAATTTACTTACCCTTCTGTCATTCCAAACCATTCTTACTTCCTTCTACGGAACACAAATGAAAACATTCTGAAGGATGTTTCAACTGTTTTTGTCCATACAATTAAAGTCAGTGGGGTCCAAAACAACACTGGACCCTACTGACCTCCACTGTAGGTACAAATAAACAAAGATATATATTTAAAATATATTTTCTGTTCCACAGAAGATAGACAGTTAAAAATAAACGACAGTTTTTTTTCGTTTCAGTATTTTCTGCCCTTTTAACTACTGATGAGTAGCTTGCAGCTTGTCAAACCACATTTTTAGATCAGCTTTCGGAACACTGTAAATAATGGAGACCTTTTGGGGGAAACGACAGAATTGATTTTGATTGAGTGCATTGATGGAACTGCATAAAGCATCAAAAATTGTCATAAAAGTAATTAACAGCATTGTTGTCTGTCTGTATGAATGTGAATGTAAACTGTCAGCGCTCACTCCTCCTTTCACAGTCTGAGTGCCTTCATGTGGCAGGTGTTGCAGTCAAACAAATGCGTACTTGTTCCACACGTGTCACATCCTGTCATTGACAGGCGAGACAGAACCACTCCACCAACCCGAGCCGCTTGGCTTTTTTACGCTGATTTCATTTGTCACGGTCTAATTCACTATTGACACAAAACATACAGCTCTCATTAGATCCTTTATGAACATTTTCACTGCTAAAGTGGGAAGTCAAAAACACATGGCAGATGGTTCAATCATTCTAATGGGAAAAGATCATATAAAGTTGCATGGCTTGGAGGATGAATAAGATCTAAAAGAATGGAAGTGTAATAAAATTGCTTTTTATAGTGCTTTTGCTTTGTTGAAATAAAGCTTGCTATTTTTCCTCTCAAAGAGTCTTCTCTGTTGCAGAGGAGTAAAGACGATCCTGCAGCTCTTCTGTATAATCAGAATTTAGAAGCATATTTTAATATGTGGCAGACCCACCTCAAGATGTGAACATCACAAAACTGCATGACCTTTGACTTCTCATAGCTCACCAGAAAGGAGTGAAAGAGAGACGCTGGTGACAAAGCTGTATAATGAATGGGAGGAGAGACAGCCGGGCCTGACAGGAGATCAGCTGGATCCTGATTTAAATACCATTTTTATTCATATTACAGAGCTTTACTTGCCGCGGCACCCCTTCATATTCGTTAATTTGAAGGGTGACGCAGTCTAGACTCATGTGGAAAGTGCAGCCGTGGCCAGATCAAATGTCAGATGGAGTCTAATGAGAGAAAACAGGCTAATAAATAAACATAACCCTGGGTGAATTTTCAGAGGCTCATCTATTATTTACTGCTTAAAAGTCATTACTCATACAGAAAGAACAGACTTGTACTAGTTTAAATAATTGTTCAAAGGTGGGCTCGAGTCTGTAGTTGGTTCTTAGTCGGATTTAAGCAAAAAAGTGCTGTCACATTTACCATTGCTTGGGGAATATTTTTACAGGCAAAATCCAGTCATTTTAGATACAAATATATACAAAATCGCTTTTCGACTTGCAGATGTTGCTTGTGTTCAAGTTGGTCACCTGAATTCTCTGAGCTGACCAACAGCAAGCAGTTTGGTTTAAAAGAGACTTCTATGTGAGCTGTGCTAATATGAGCTTTTGCTAATATGATCACAACTTTTTTCCCAGCTAAGGGCCAAATTTACTAACAGCTTGTGTCAGAGCAAACGGTCTTTTGGCGTTAAAATAGTACTGTCAGGATTTACTAAAGACGCGTAGTGAAGAGTTAGCGCTGAAAAGGCGTGGACAGTTGTTTTTGCATCTGACATTATTGAATATGCATTTGTAGGAGTTTGCCTTTCAGATGCAAAATTTATGAGAGGAGAGTATTCAAATGAATCACGCAACATGATTTACATTTGCGCTTGTCAAATTACTGGTATTTGCGCTATTATTTAACACCCCAAAAAGCATGTCTTAAAGCAGGCACTAATTTGCACTGCTCTTGGTAGATTGCGCTGGTCATTATGGAAATGATCTGGCTGCGTCTGTGTTCATTAATGTGCACTTTGTCATTAAATCACATGCAGAATTTTCCCCTCCCATCGGCGCTTTTATGGAATTGCACTCTAACGCTAATTTCCCTGTTTAGTAAATCTGGCCCTTAAAGCAGTTTAACATTAAAATGCTACATTACAATTTGACATTATATTATGTTGCTGGAACACAACGTTTTGCAGCTGAACAAACTGAAGCAATTATCAGAGTTGAGAAGTTTGATTCATTTTTCAGGTTGTCTGAATTGTCACTGAAAAAGTGTTCAGTGAGTCAAGTGGTTCACAAAAAGTCAACCGTTTGACTCACTGAACATCTTTTCAGTCAAACAGTTCATGTATTTTAAATCAAGCAGGTACATTTCTGGAAATAAACAAAAATGAATCACCGATTCACTGATTCTTTTGAGGCCCACTGAAGACTTGATGGGCCATTTTTAATTTTGTTCAATTTTGTAATTATCAATCCATCCATCTATTTCAATGTACTTCCTCCCAAAACAGATGTCTCTTTAGTAGCCTGAAAAGCTGAGTACTTTTTCAAAAGTCTTTTAACTATAATTTAAGTACTTAAGAGAGTTAAGAGAATCTACAGTAGCTTCTAAAACCTCAGTTTGCCCAAAATATGCTTTTATTTGTAAAAAGGAAGTGCTCTGAGATAAAAGTGCTTTTTTGCAGTGCTGTGATTTGACCAGACTAAAGGTCACTGTCCCGCTTGTGTTTTCTGAGAAGTGTTGAAGTGGTCGGTGTTGTTATTAAGAGCTTTTAGCAGCTCAATGGGCACTGTCACACACACAGTCCGCAGGTCACACAATCACACTCCTAGGGACGACATGCCAAACGCCAGCTCTGGAAATGACTTGAGGGGCCTTTGTCAGCTCCCAACAGCAGCAGGGAGAAAGCCAGAGGACATACGCCAGAGGACATACGCCCGGTCTGAGAGCTATTTGATGTTATGTGGGATAGATTTTTTGCCACCAGGGTTTCTGAGAGGAAAGAAATCGATTGGGCACTTCAGAGGGACTTCACCTGCCTGCTAACCCGTGACGGACCCTGGACTCCCTACTGGTTGAAATCAGAGGTGTCAGAGCACACAACAGCTTGATTTAACTATGGGAATCTCAGCGGAGAGCTTGTCGCATGGTAAACATACAAAGACTGTAAGCCAGTACATTCTTATTTGGCAAAAAGCAACTTTGCTATATGCTTGATTCTAAACCAGTGTGCCTAAATTTTATTTCGTTTTTAAGTTTGTTATTATTATGGACCCCTTTCACGAGTCTGTGATGACGCGTTTAAATGGTCATCAGCATCAGTTTTTTATATATATATATATATTTTTTTTTTAAATGTATGTACATTTATAGCACTATATTTTGTATTATATTTGCATCAAATTACAAAAAACTAATTAACGCTAAAGCAAGGGTGTTTCTAATACAGCGTTTATGGGAGTGACTGTAAATTTGATACCGTTCTCTCTTCTGACTGCTGTTATCAGTCTCGCTCTATTTTTTTTTTCCTTTTTTTAAAAGTCATGAAAACATTATCGTGGAGTTTTTTCTTTTGCTATTTGAGCAAATGGGAATGCAAAAAATATATTTGTGGTAGTCTCCCTTTCATCACTACAGAAGATTGCCCAGGTATGACAACTTCCCTTGCTGAGAAACTTGGAAATGTGAAAAAGGTCTATTATTATTATTAATATTATTTTTTTTCAATTTAGTTACCATTATACTTTTTTTTTTTCGCAAAAACCCTTTATTTTATCTTTTAAGAAATATTATGACAAAGATTCCAGAGTTGCATTACAACATTAAAAATTAGGTTGCTGCCAGAAACACTTTAAATGCCTTTTCCTTTAGCATAAAAAAAACGTGGATAAAATGGCAGTTTTAATGCGCTTATAAAAAATCTGACAATTAAAACTTCACATAAAAATGTCTCTGTAAATAACTGTGTTAAACAATAATGGGTGGAATGTCTAAATTAGCTCTTTATTTATTTTTTTCTGAAAATAAATTTTATTACGCAGTTATGGAACAGTCCTCACATCAATATCATATTCACATACATACTGAAGCAAGCTAAATATGGCTTCTGTGTGTTGTTTTAATAGACGCTGATTACTGATATAAATAAATAATAAATAAATTCTAATAAATAAACTTTATATTGTAGTAATATTGAAGGATAGTTCTTAAAATTGTGTAAAATTTACTCAACCATGGGCCATCCGAGATGTACACGAGTTTGCTTCTTCATCAGAATAGATTTGGATAAAATTAGCATTACATCACTTGCTCACCAATGGATTTTTTTTTACATTGAACACAACAGTCAAAACTTTCAAGAATGTTCTGTCTGAATGACACATTCACAAATGTAAATGATCTGCTTCAGTGCTCAATTCGGTAAAAAAGAATAGCTTAAATTTTGATCTATTCCTTTTATAAAGTGACCAGCACTGTACATTAAACTCCTTTTGTGTTCCACAGAAGAATCCAAGTCATTCAAGTTTGGAGGGACTGAAGTGAAATAAATGATGACATAATTTTCATTTTTGTGTGAACTATCCCTTTGAGTTACACACGTTCTGAATCATTTAGTACTACTGTTTCTTTATAATCTTTCCTGTATCTCTCATAGTGCAATGGAAAGCTGTTGGTTTTAATTACAGAGCAGCAGAACGAGGCAGAAAGGAAGCAAGATCAAAAGAGTGCAAACGAAAAAGAGAGAAAGCCTTGTCTCTATTGTTCAGCTGAGTGTCATAAAGCAGCCTGGAATTGCTGTAGATATAAACTACAGAGAGGGAGGGAGAGGAATAAAAATCAAGGCAGGATGGGGAGGCAAGACTGAAAAAGATTATATGATGAATAGTTGTGCATGAATGGAATATTTTAGTGTCTCTGTGCACACACACACACAACACAAATACACAGCAGGTGGCATAATCAATACTGCCGATGGTGTGTTTAACTGCGGCGGAGTCTGTGTGCATTAGATTGCATGAGTTCACTTCAGTGCATTCAGAAATTAAGATGATTGATTTTTTTGTTTCTCTGAATCATCCTGTCACTGTAGGTACAGATCAGCGAGCTCGGCCTGCTATGACCGGTGGGACTGCCACCTCAAGATGGAGGGTTTTTGGATGAAAGGGGACAGAGGTAGGGAGTCTGGATGAAAGACGGACAAAAAGGACTTGGAAAAGGATGAACAGCACTGCGTTACGCCCTCCACTGCCACAGACACACGAACACACACACATATGTACGCGTGCACTTGCGTGTTTTTGGCAAGAGAGCAAGGCTTGGAGGACAGCCAAGAAAAAAAGTGGAAGGAACCAGGGACAGAAAGAAGATATTAGTTTGATGGAAAGAGGAAGGATGGAGGCAAGATGAGACAAATAAACAAGAGAATGAAGGGATGATGAAAGGAAAAAAAAGAGATCAGAGTAAGGTGTTTGTGTCCTAATGAAAGAAACAAGAAAAAGACACCAAAAATATAATATAATATAATATAATATAATATAATATAATATAATTATGGCTGCAAAATGATTAGTCACGATTAATTGATTCAAAATGAAAGTTTATGTTTACATACTCTATGTGTGTGTACTGTGTATATTTATTATGTATATATAAATACACATGTATATATTTAAAAAAATATATTTGTATGTATTGTATGCATTTGTATGTAAACACTTGTATATAATTAATATTATATATAAATATAAATATTTTACATATAATTCTAACATATTTTTCCTTCATATATACATGTATGTGTATTTATATATACAGAATATATATATACACAGTACACACAGATATAGTATGTAAACAAACTTTTATTTTGAATTGATTAATCGTGACTAATTGTTTTGCAGCCCTAAATATAATATAATATAACATAACATAACATAACAACATAATATAATATAATATACAATCAAAGTCTATGTCAGTGGTTCTCAAGGGGTTTAAGAAAAAAATAATTTAAAAAATTTCATAAAAACATTAATCAATATTTTAATGTTTGTATTTTTTTAATAGAAATTTACATAATCTACCATTTAAAAGTTCAGTCAGCAATTTTTTTAATAACACTTTACTTAAAGCCTTTATGTATAATTCATTATAAAGGGTTAGTAGAGGGCATAATGCATTATAATTATTCATAATGTATGCTGTAGTACATTATATCTTGTCGTAAATAATTCTAACTGAACTTAAAATGCATAGTGTAACAATGATTTGATAAGTGTTAGTTACAATTATTCATGAAATTGTACAATGCATTATAAGGTGCATAACAAGGAACAATTAATGCATTAAAACTACTTTTACAATGCATTATACATAAAGGCTTTACGTAAAATGCTACCTTTTTTAAATATATAATCTTATTCAGTGAGGCTGTGTTAAACATGTAAATGTGTAAATGTGCTGGGCAAAGTAATCTACCGAGTAAAACATTTAGTTAAGAAGAAGAGCATATAGAAGAAAAGCTGAAAAATAAATACAGAATGTGAGTTGGCCAGAAAAGTGCGTTTGCAAAAGATCATTAATAACCTATGGTGAGCTGTTGACCATACATTCACTTGTCCTGCCTGTTCACAGCAGTCCGCATCAATTAAAGAGGAAATGCATTAGTGGCCATGCCTGGCCTGATCTGCTCCATCACACCACGACACTATGAGCGCTTTAACAGGCCCCGTCTCCTGGAGCTTTGATAATGCGTTTATGTGACATTTACATGAACGTTGTTATTCTCTTCTCCAGGCTTTTTTTGGGTAATGATTCACTCGGCAGTGAGGAAGAAACAGGATGGAACATTGTGTTATTTCCTGTTTATTTCCATCCTGATTGTCCTCTTATGGAAGGTATAAGCAGTAATTGCTATCAGGAGCAGATATCGGTGTAGATAGGCTGGACAAAGCCCTACACCACACAGGAAGATACCCAACAAGGTCATCATGATCTGTGGGACAGGCATACAAACACCACACTATACAGAAGAGCTGCTTGTTGAATGTGTGAGGGGTCTTTGGGGCTCTGTTGTTCAGAACTGCTCGTGCTTAATAAAGATTTATATACAAAGACAATGCCCGGCCGAGAGAATCCACATAATTTACCCAAACAAACTAAGAACAAACACCTGCTAGATTCACTTCTCTTTCTCTCTAGAAGTTTAAATGAAATGTAGTCAATTCAGGATTCATTTCATTCTCATCTTATTGCATCACCAAACAGAATAATAATTATATATATATATACAAGATTATTAATGTTTTATAAAGAAGTTTCTTATGCTTATCAAGGCTGTATCTATTTGACCAAAAATACAGAAAACAAATGTAATTTTGTGAAATATTATTACAATTTAAAATAAAAGTTTTAGATTTTAATATACTACTTTTTTCAGGAATCTTTGATAAATGAAAAAGTTCAAAAGAACAGTGTTTATTCAAAATAGAAATTTTGTGTTCCAATATATACTGCTATTCAAAAGGTTTGGGGTCTGTACATTTTTTCTTTCTTTAAAAAAATTAAATAAAAAAATTAAAACTTTTATTCAGCAAGGATGTGTTAAATGGATAAAACGTGATAGTAAAGACTTATATTGTTAGAAAATATTTCTATTTTGATTTAATGATGTTCTTTATATATATATATATATATATATATATATATATATATATATACACACACACACACACATATATAAAAATACAAAGAATAATGATAATAATAATAATAATATATAATACAGAGCATAATAATAATAAAAATACTAATAATAAGTGGTCAATCGATATTCCTGGGTGATATTTGGTATTCTTTAAACTACCAGCATCAGCATTAAGTTTTTCTGTTTGGCCAATAATGGTTGTAAATTGGGACTTCTACTTTGACAACACTGAGAACCTAGCACCTACAATCATTTTTGTAATTATTTTAGTAAATGTAAATTTAATTGCAGAAATTATTCATATGGTATGCATGCATTATTTACTATCTTTAAATTAAATTGTGTGATATCATGCCTATATTGGATTTATATCAGCTTCAATACTCATTTTCCTGCACTGGTTTTTGGAAATTTTCATTATGAGCATCAACGTTCTGTTTGACTGATAATGGTTGGACTTTTATTTTGACAACAGAGAACCTAGTGCCCTAACGCTTTTTATTTTAATCAAGCTCAAATTATTTTAATGCATTTATCCATTTTCAAGTTATTTATAATTATTTTAGTAAATATTATGTGAAATAAACATTTAATTGCAGAGATGATGCATTCTAAATTGCAATCTAAATTAAATTTTTGTGATACCATACAGGTCTATACTGGATTCATATTTGCTTCAGTACACATTTTCCCCCTCTTCTTACCTAACCACACCCATTTCCAATGACCCCGCCCTCTACCCCATCTGTCTCCGCCCTCTCTATATCCCCACCTCTCTCTCAGAGCTCTGCCTCTGTGCAGGCTTCACACGGATCCTAATCTCTCGCTGTCTGTTGGAGCTGAGACAGTCCCTGTATGTGTGTGTGTGTGTGTGTGTGTTTGAACTGGGAAGCAGTGCCAGAGACTGCCTCTGCATACCAACACAAAACAACAGACAGAAAAAAGAGAAACAAAGGCGGCATGGACTAAATAAAATGGACAAAAAACACATCAAAAACAAAAAAAAAGACAAATACAGCATAGCGCCCGTTAGAGAATAAATATGCCATTACATATTCCATTACATATAAGACCATAAGACTTACTGAAAGAGAGAAAGAGAGCTGGTGGAAGGGATTTGTGCAGCATCTTTCAGTCTCAGTGACTTTATCTACTTGATTATAATCCCATAATAAGCTCATTTAACATGTAACATTCTCTCAGATTTCTCTTCCTTTACAGATCTTTTCCCCATGTTTCCTCTGCAGCCTCCCCTCCTCCCATCTCTTTGTCACATATTTGCATTTCTCCATCAGTCTATAGAGTCCATAGGAGGCAAATGAATGCAGTCTTTGCTCCACTTTCATGGCTTGATATAACAAGACAAATACATAGGCTATTTGCAGCTCCTTAGCTTTCGCAAATGTTAGTATTATTTTAATACTCTCCTCCCATAAATTTTGCATCTGAAAGGGAAACTCCTACAAATGCATATTCAATAATTTCAGGCGCAAAAATAACTGTATCCACACCTTTTCAGCGCTAGTTCTTCACTGCGTGTCTTTAGTAAATCCTGACTGTACTGTTTTAATGCCAAAAGACGGTTTGTGACGACCCAAGCTGTTAGTAAATCTGGCCTTTTAACTTCTAGGCAAACCGATGAAAAACGATGATGACTCATCCCGCACTCTACTGATTTTTGTCCAATCAGATACACTCTAGATTAAGAATGACCCTCTTCTTAAAGGGACAGCTCACCCAAAAATGAAATTGATCATTTACTCTCATGTCGTTCCAAACCTGTATGACTTTAAAATAATCTTGATCAGTGGTAGCCAAAGCTGTTTAACATTTTTCAAAATACATTGTTTAGTAGATCACAGAAGAAAGAAAGAAATGAGAAGTAAACAATGGCATTTTAATTTATGGGTAAACTATCCTTTTAATTTTAACCACAATCCAACTAGCAAGCAGCAAATCACATTTCATTAGTGTGAAAAACCTAAAGAACTTTTCGGAAATATATCAACAGGACAAAAACACAGCAGCACTTTATTTGGTTCATAGGCAGCTTTCTAAGAAAATGAATCATATTAAATTGTTAAAGTTTGATTAGACACTTTTTAAATGGAAAAACTGCATAAAACAAATCATCAAAATTAAAAAGAAAAAATAAGACTGATTTCATAGGGCCTATGTATATCTTGCATGCATTGTAAGAATGAATAGAGATATGAGAGTAAATCCTCACTGAGCTTGGATTATGTTATGTTTCACACATAAGATGCTGTGGGACTGTGTGGGTAAATGTGGATGGGTTGTATAATTAATATTGTTTGTCTTCTAGTGTAATATGTGAAGCAATGGAAGGGCTTTACTAGACACTCAACCCTCATTAATGCTGAAGAGCATTTAGAGGGAAAAATCACTCCACTCAGACTCACTATACATGCTGAAAGATGCCATAGCACAGAATGGTTATTTGGACATTTGGGGCTTTTTAATTTACACCACTGAGCGATTTTCAATTGTAATTTAGAGATGATTTTACAGACTTGCATACACGTAAACACGCTCGCTGTAGCCATCTGAGGTGCACAACAGCTTGGGCAAGAATGGAATTCACACATGAATAGAACAAGAATAAGCAGGTGATGTTTTCACTCCTGGGAACAGGAAACAATGACCAGCGTGTTCTCATCACAATGACAATGGAACAATGAAACCTGTGTCGCTATGACAATGACAACGGATTGGAACATGACTGGAATCCTTGTCTCTGTCACAGACGTGGACGATTCTGTAATATTTGTCCCTTGAGGAGAACTTCATCCTGGAGAAAACACAAGTGCTAGCAGATGTTCAAATACGTTTCACTGTCCAGATGTTTGTTTGATTATGACCATAAGAATCAGTTGGGAAGTTTTTCACAGTAGTTACTGATTTATTAATAAGTACTGGTACAGTGATGGTATCAGATGGCAATATAAATGGTACACTGATGAACTTTGTTGTTTTGGAATAAGACTGACACGGAAGATAAGAAATTGTTGAATGGAGTCGAATATTTTTGTTTTCTTTGCGCACAAAAAATATTCTCCTAGCTTCATAAAATTAAGGTTGAACCACTGATGCCACATGGACTATTTTAATGATGCCCTTTCTTTCTGGGCCTTGAATGTGTCAGTTGCGGTGCTGTCTATGCAGGGTCAAAAAGCTCTAGGATTTCATCAAAAATATCTGAATTTGTCAAGGTCTTATGGGTTTGGAACGACATAAGGGTAAGTAATTAATGACAGAATTTTTATTTTTGAGTGAACTATCCCTTTAATGAAAATAATTTGCTCACTTAAAACATTCATTTACTGTATCACTGAAACTCCACTAGTGCAAACACATACGCAGCAATACAATTCAATCTAAAAAAACATTCAGATTGTGGTGGCTCTCTTTCTCTTTTTCTGTCTGTTAACTAATGTGTGTGTGAAGTCCAGCTTAATGGAGTGCAGGGACTGAATGATAGGGGCCAAACAACAGGTTTAAAACAGAGAATCCAGTTAATCCTCATCCAAACACACAAATACTCACAGACACTCCACACTCACACTCCTCTGATCAGGGCTATTCTAAGTGACTGGAACACAAATCAGCATGAACTGAACTGGAGAAAAAGAACTAAATACATGATACGTTCACGTTTGAATGTAAATGAAATTGAAACTATGATTAAAAAATGAATATATTTATGTATTTATCTTCACATATTGTATATATATTTGTAACAATTTAATAAAGAATATTTTTATATGTCCACCAATATTGAATATTTAATAACCCTTAATATTTTTCAGTCTCAAAATGAATTTCCATTGTTCATATTGTATGCTATAATTGTCACGTGTGAGCTGGTATTAGAGCTGCACGATTATGACAAAAATGATAATTGTCGATTATTCGCTTGAAATTGTAATTGCGATTATTAATTACGATTAACACAATTTACACTGAATGATGTTTATACCATTGTGTAAAGCAGGGATAGGTAAATTCGGTCCTGGAGGGCCGGTGTCCTGCAGATTTTAGCTCCAACCCTAATCAAACACACCTGAAGAAGCTAATCAATGTCTTCAAGATCACTAGAAAGTTACAGGCAGGTGTGTTTGATTAGGGTTGGAGCTAAACTCTGCAGGGCACCGGCCCTCCAGGACCGAATTTGCCTATCCCTGGTGTAAAGTCTGTTTTTGGTTTTGTTTCAGGTTCTTGTTATCATGTCTTTTATTTTGAAGTTCTGTTATGGTTCCTGTTTGTGTCATGCTTCCCTTGCCCTCATGTCTCCTTGCTATTGGTTCCCTTGTACTATGTGTCTTGTTCTGATTGGTTCTCTTGTTCATTGTGTCATGTCTTCATTGGTTGTTCATGTCATGTGACCCTCATAGTTTTCTATAAGTTGCCATGTTATTTTCCCTGTTGCTTTGTCGTGTATTAATGTTGTAACCTGCTGTCAGTGAGTCTAGTCTGTTCATGCCACGTCAAGTCTGTTTCATGTCAAGTCTTCGTCTGTTTGGATTATGTTTGGATTTCACGATTGTAAATAAACTGCACTTGGGTTCTCACTATGCTCGCCTTCAGTGGACTCTTTACACATTGTTTGAAGCAACTGCATGTCTTTTTTTATGAAAATAAACAAGCTGAAAACATTTAAATGAAAAAACTTTTCTTGCTTTTCTATAGTATTAAGCCTCAAACGTCAACTATTCATAGGACTGGTTTCTTCTTTAAATGATAAAAAATATGCATGGTATTATAATGTTAAACTAAAACTATAATTAAAACAACGGAAAAACCCTTAAGATAACCTGTAGAAAGAAAAAAAACACATCTTAAGCACTCAGAATAACATACGTGGACTTTGAACGATTATTGCCTTTTCGAACGATTGCGTAATTGTGGTATCCATAATTGTAATTGCGATTAGAAATTCGATTAATTGTGCAGCCCTAGCTGGTATTAAGAAGCGCACGACGAAGAAACAGAGTCAAATGGGGTATTTAATGAAGAATCCAGGAGTAAATCCAACATACAGCTTCACAGAATCCAAAACAACAAGCAATAACCAACAAACTAGAACTAAATGGACAGGAACTAATAAAGGGCAGATAACGAGGGGCAGACAGGTGAACACAATGAAGGTGATTAACTAATAATAAGACAATGAACTAATGAGAACAGGAACACAACCAAATATGGGCAAACAGGAAGGGAACACAGGCAGATGACAAAACATGAGTCCAACGGGTTGTGACAATAATGTGATGCCTTCATTTCTTATTTAATTTTTTTTTTTGAAAATACAGTATAGAAATGTAAAATAGGCCATTTATTGTTTATCATCCATAACATGAAAATAATTACCAACTTATCTGTATTGGCCAGAAATATTGGTGCATCCCTAGGTGTAATAAATACTCAAAACTAAACCACTGACAGGTGAAATAAATAACACATAAATAGATATATTAAGCAGCATCAAGTGAACAGTCAGTTCTGTCAGAACACAGAGTGCATTACAGTTTGCCGTCAGAGTGCCCATGATGACCCCTGTTCACCGCTGAAAGCACCTAAATGGGCACGCGACCATCAAAACTGGACCAAGGAGCAATGGAAGAAGGTGGTCTGATGAATCAGGCTTTCTTTTAGATCAGGTGAATGGTGAGTGCATGTACATTATTGACCTGTGGAAGAGATGGGAGCAGGATAATGGAAGCAGTGTTATGATCTGGTCAATGTTCTGCTGGGAAACCTCGGGTCCTGGCATTCATGTGGATCTTTGACACACACCTCCGACCTAAAGATTGTTGTAGACCACATACAGCCCTTCATGGCACAGTGGTGTTCTCTGATGGCAGTGTCCACTTTCATCAGGATAATACACTGCAAAATTTGTTCAGAAATGGTTTGAGGAACATGACAGAGTTCAAGGTGTTTCCTTGGCTTCCAAATTCCCCAGATCTCAATCGATTGAGCATCTATGGGATGAGCTGGACCAACAAATCCAATCCATAGATGCTCCACCTCACAGCCTGTAGGACTTAAAGGATCTGCTGCCAATGTCTTGGTGCCAGAAACCAAACACATTCAGAGGTCTTGATATTAAGCAGGGGACATCGGATGCCCATTTTCCACAAGTTGGTATGATTCTTTATGGTCTTCATGAAATGTCTGCAAAATACTTAAAATTCCTGGTCACACTTTATTTTAAGGTTCAATTCTCACTATTAACAAAGCATTAACTATGACTTTTGCCTCAATAAACTCCTAATTTGCTGCTTATTAATAGTTAGGAAGGTATCTGTAGTTGTTAAGTTTAGGTATTGGGTAGGATTAAGGATGTAGAATATAGTCATGCAGAATATGTGCTTTACAAGTACTAATAAACAGCCAATATGTTAATAATAAGCATGCTAATAAGCAACTAATTAATAACGAGAATCTTTCCCTATACTAAAAATTCCAAATTACCAAATTCCTCAATGGTCATGTAAAACAACACCCTTTTACCGTCAAAAACAGCTCTGTTCACAGCGAGCCATTTCGGTGCATGTCTCTTTAAATGATAATGAGCTACTGCTCACCCCACCCTTCTCTTCTGTTTTTTGTGTATTCGGTAGCGCATTACCATCAAAAACAAAACCAATCCACTGCGTCCTCATTGGCCCTCATCTCGGGGGAAAATGAAGAGTCCTACGTTCACTTTTACATCCAAATACAGAACACCTGCACTGCTTAACAGACACTGTTGTAGCTACAGAGAAAATGGCAGACAGCGTACAACTGGCTGAGGGCGGAGATATGCTAATACGGGACAGTCCGTTAGCGGTTGTGGGACTGTTTAGGTTTTTTGGGTATTAAAAAAAGGGAGTGAATGGATTTTATCATTGTAAGGTGGTTGTGTCCACACACTGCTAAGACACATTTATATGCAAACACCATTTAAAAGTGAAATTTGCATTCAGTGTCCCCTTTAATGTTGTGGCTAATCAGTGTAGCATGTTAATAAAAACAAAGCAGAATGTTAATATATTGGTTGTTGCTTGTTCATGTGTACAGTTTCATTAGCATTTTATCCACCACGCTTACATATACACATAAACACAGCACAATATGAAAGCAGACAATAAAGTGGGGTGAGATGTGGCATTGCAGTGTCCCAGATACCAACTAACACAATGAACACAGTTCATCCCTAAACCCTCCTCCTTTTCATTATATTTCCCTCTCCCTCCCTTCTTCCCTCCCTCCAGGTTCTGGGCTAGAGCTCACATGAGAGGTGGCACACTTTGAAGATAAATATAGAAAAGAGGTGCAATCCTTACACACACACGCACACAAGTCCAAGACACCACAACACACACCATGTCACTCCAGATTCATAATATGCACATGTTCGTCCCAGCACCGGGGATTGTCACAGCTCTCCTATTGAAATGGAACGAGATCATCATAGAGTCTCCATGACAAAGACAATAGCAGCTAAGCTGCCTGACAATGGCACTGGATTGGACCTGTTGTCTGCCTGAGCCCCATTGGGCCACCTAAGAATGGAATTCATCCAGCATTACATTGCAGAACAAAGAGCAATCAACACAAAGCAAGATGGCAGTTCTGTGGTAGAAAATCCCCCTTCGCTTTACAGCAACCCTGAGACCGCAGGCTGTTAGAGAGGTTTTTAATATTAGAACTTGAAATTCAGCACATTTTCCTACAGTTTTAATTGCAAATAAGTATTTTTAAGAACTTATTTGAAGTGTGTGAAAGGTCATGTAAAGGACTGCAGAATGCAGTCTTTGAAAGCATATAAAACGTAACAGGCATTTACAACTGACATTAAGAATAAATTGGTTATCGGATCACAACCAAACAGCTTTATATAGGGTAAAATAAATACACTGAACAAAATTATAAACGCAACACTTTTGTTTTTGCCCCCATTTTTCATGAGCTGAACTCAAAGATCTAAGACTTTTCCTATGTACACA
>JAFVLL020016040.1:0-5000 GCA_021397915.2 Tor tambroides
CTCTAGAGGTCCCTTGTGTTCCCCTTAGCCTTAGTTCTTCCTTGTGTGTCATTGTTAGCGTTATCCAGGTCACCTGTGCCTTGTATCCCCCAGTGTATTTAAGTTGTGTATTTCCCCCCTTGTTCCTCACTCGATTTTGAGTCTTTTCTCTGTGTTTCCTGCTGGGTCTCGCCAAGTCCTCCCGAGCTATCCCAAGTAAGGTATCCTGAGTTTCTTTCCTTGGTGGTTTTTGTTCTCTGATTTTGTTTTCTCCCCTCGTGGAGTTTTTATTTTCTCATGTGTTTTCTTCTACATTGTTTTTACTGTTGTTAATTCCTCGGTCCGAGAAGAACTTTTGTTGTATTATTCTTGCAAAGGCTATTTTTTTTATTTTTTTTAATAAATCAATATTTCCTGGGATACTGCCTCGAGTGTTTCGCTTGAGCCAAACATTACCGCTTCCGTGGCTCAGTGGTAGATCTCTCAACCACCCCACCAGTTTATGATGGAGAATGTTGTAAATGCCACCACATGCTTGTATACCAAGTCATCAGGTACAAAAATATGATTCCAAGAATCCAGTGTGAAATAGCTTATTTTGCCATTAAAAGCACATAAAATGTGTCTGTTGCTTATAATGAATTCCTAAGTGAGACAGAGAGTCACTGAAGACTGCTAGAGATTTAACAAACGTCACTTCTCAGACATACAGCAGATCTGTCACGCTCAACATAAACATGAACAAATATGGGATTTCAGCCACGGTACCTTCCGATTCAGTCAGCGGTCCGGTGTGTGTCAGTGTGCGGAGAGAGACGGATCCAAACACACCCTCTGATGCTCGCTGGCCTGAGATGGAGGTCTGAGTCAGTGAACCAGGCTTAAAAACACCCAGATCCACAAATGTTCTCTGCATAATTGAGAAACATTTAAAACCATCAAGTGTGTGTGATTGTCATGAGCAGATGGTTTCAAGCCCATTGGAAAGAAAAATCAGCCATTAGATCTCCTTAACATATTGATTTTTTTTCTTCCTAGACGGAAAAATGCCTCACTCATGAAAGACGAGCAGAATGAATGTGTAAATCGCTCATAAAACTATTCATGTGTAAATTGTTGCATTCGATTCAACACAGGACTTAATGTGTATACGGTTTACATAGAAATTATAGCTCTGCTTTTTTCTCACGAATAACTCACAAAAGCCAAAGTCTTTTGATTATCAGTCTTTCTTAAAGAAAAATACACAGTTATCTCACACAATTAAAGTTTCAGAAAATATCTCAATAATCTCTCAAACCATGCTCAGATTTGCCAAGATACAAAGTCAGCAATTGAAACCATCGATCTCAATATGAACTCAATTCCTCGTCAAATTTTTCAGAAAGCAATTAATCTGAGCTGTTCTTCGTTGATTTTTATTAATCTATACTCCTATTATACATCAACTATTGACTCGTTTCTGTCTATTTTATGCATCCATAAAACAATGTTGATTCTTTAATATGAAAACTTCATTAAGTCTTCTGGAGCTATGAAGAACAACACGAGTACCATTTCGCTAAAAATTATAAACTAAAATAAAATAAAATAAAAATCATGAATGAGATCTTTAAAATATTTAAATTAATTCTCTCAGACAGCGATGAGATTAAATACAGAGCTCTTTTGCATCTCAGATGTTTCACATAAAAACAGACACAAATGAGTCAAAAGTTGACATACAGTAAGAGTATAAAACTGAGGTGAAGGTGGGGTCATTCATTTAGATTTTGATGAGAAATATATACTGAGATATCTGACTTTTTAGGCTGGTATCAAACCTGAGCACAGTTTGAGACATTGTGAGATTATTTTTAAATGGACATTATTTTAAAAATGATCATTTGCCATTAGCTCTCCATAATCTGATCTCACTGCAGTCTAAGAGTAACAACTGAGATATTAAATAAATGCCCGATTTTTTTCAATGGGATGAAGGACCTCCATGCAAAATTACATCCAATACTATACATAGTACATGAAGTGTGTCATGTATCATATGAATTGCATGCCTTGCTTTGTTGATACATCATAAAAATGCAGAAATATATACAATATGACTTATGATCTTTCCGTGTGTTTTCTCCATGGAGAGACTGGTTTGAAAGGGGCGTATGGAGAGAAGGCATCAGACAGTGATAAATTATACAAGGTCAAAGCAAGGTTACGCAAAAGACCACAGCCTTGACTGCTGAAAAATTGAAACAGGACAATTGAGAGTGAGCAAGAGTCCACTGAGTTCTTCACACATTACAAAAACATGAGCGTGACTGGAAAGATTCATGAAAGCCACATGTATTTCATGGGGACATGATTTTGGATGGATGAATCATGGATGCACTTTGACAGAAGTCAAACTAAATAACCCATCCTTCCCTAGAAAACTCATTACTCAGAAGATTATGAATAAATAAATAAATGTGGTTAAAGGTGTGGATAGTTAGACAAGAAACACCCCTGTGGTTCCCGAACTCAATTTAAACACTAGATCTAACAGATGGGTAGAGATGGGCAGACTGTGATCTTATATTAAACTATGAGTAATTTTATACTATTTATCTATTTCTGCTGGAAATTCAAAGTGAATAGGCTATATTTTATATTAATTATGGTCTCTCTCTCTCTCTCTCTCTCTCTATATATATATATTTGTATAATTGAGATTATTTTTACTAGTTTTTATTCATATTTTGAATTTTTTTATTTTCATATATTTTCCATTTTCAATGTTATATATATATATATATATATATAGAATGACAAAATATATATAATATGAATGACAAAACGAATGACAAAACTAATAAAAATGACAAATACGCAACAAAATTACTAAAATAAATTAATATTTCAAAAAATAATAACTACATTTAAATTATATAAATGATATATACAAATTAGTATTATTGATATACAATTATTTACTTCTTTTTATTAATTTTGAATTGTTTTATTTTTATATTTTCTGTTATTATTTAATTTCATTTATTTTATTTACGTGTTTTATTACTTTTAGTGGTGTCAAACGATTAATTGCGATTAATCGCATCCAAAATAAAAGTTTTTGTTTACATAATATATGCGAATGTACTGTGTATATTTATATATTAAGTATAAATACACACAAATGCATGTATATTTTTAAGAAAAATATGTTATGTTTATATATTAAATAAATTTATACATTATATACTTTATATGAATATAAATATATACATGTAAATAAATGTAAATATTTTCAAAATATGTGCTGTATGTGTGTGTATTTATATATACATAATAAATTTACTCAGTACACACACGTATATTATGTAAACAGAAACTTTTATTTTGGATGCTATTAATCGCGATTAATCGTTTGACACCACTAATTAATTTTGAAATCTTTATTTATTTCAGTAATTTGTTGTGTATTTTTATCATTTTTATTTTTGTCATACATACACTATAACATACGTGTCAAAAGTTAAGGTCAGATAAGTTTTTTTTATTATTATTATTAATACTTTTATTCAGCAGTAATGCATTAAATTAATGTGACAGTAAAGACATTTTAGTGTTACAAAACATTTCTATTTCGGCAGAAAACTATTCAATCAAATAGAATAAATTTTATTTAAATTGCAATAATAGTGCACAATTCT
Organism: Tor tambroides; assembly: GCA_021397915.2. Taxonomy (NCBI): domain Eukaryota; kingdom Metazoa; phylum Chordata; class Actinopteri; order Cypriniformes; family Cyprinidae; genus Tor; species Tor tambroides. Next base: position 3,666 of record JAFVLL020016040.1, read on the forward strand.
ACTATTTTTTACTGTATTTTTTGATCAAATAAATGCAACCTTGATGAGCATCAGAGACTTCTTTGAACAAAAAAAATAAAATAAAAAAAATAAAAACTTACTGACCCCAAATTACAGTAGTAAAAAAACAGTAGTGTATATAGCAAATGACTAAACACTATAGCAGGCTTTCTCAACCCTGGTCCTCGAGGACCACTGTCCTGTAAATTTTAGCTCCAACCCTAATCAAACACACCTGAACCAGCTAATTAAGCTGCTCAGGATTACTAGTAAACTACAGGCAGGTGACTTTGATCAAGGTTGGAGCAAAACTCTGCAGGACAGTGGCCCTCCAGGACCAGGGTTGAGAACCCCTGCACTATAGCAATATCTCTACCGGTTGACACATTCCTATCATTGTATGGTATATAACGTCATAGCTCTCATCCCTGTGGTCCAGTATTTCTAAGTGGCGGTCCTAAATCAGCCATCATGTGCTGGACCACCATCACATCAGCAGGAGCACCACCCAAGACGTTCCTGAGAATGACTTCAGGTTCAATATACTGGATCTGGCAATAACCACATAAACAAGATAAACAGTAACTCTGTTATGATTACAAATGCTTTAGAAATGTTTTAGGTGACGTAGCGCTGGCCAATTCTTGCCAAACTACTGTATGAATACAGCCTGTTTTAGTTTTGTTTTGCATTTATTGTGAAATTTTTAGTTATAACTACGAATATCACACACTATAACATACATACTGCAACACATACAACAGTAGCAGCATGCAAGTTTATAGCATATTAGCATATGTTAACAAGTAGATAAATTGACAGTGTATTTTAGTATAATTGAGAAAAAAAAAACAGCTGCCACTGACCTGGGTTCTGTGTGCAATATGCATGAAAATTACTCACTAAAATGTTAGTTATATATAAAATAAAGTATTTCAAAAGCAGTTTTAATCCATATCAATCTCCTATCCAAATGGAAAGGACAAAGCAATAAAAAAGTACCACTGAATCATTGCTGATTGATATATGGTGGTTATGTATTTCAGTAATGTCCATACTAAACCTTCTTCCAGCCTTTTAAGTATTGTGTTGACTTCTTTTTTGGGGTCATTTAATGATGCTAGCAGGAAAAACAGATGTGAGAGGTTTCCGATCGTGGAACGTCCGAGCCAAACAGCCAAACGCTCAATGGCAGCTTTTTACATTTTGTTTGGCTGCAGATCTGAGTCATTATTTGGATGCTTGACATTCAATGGAAATGAACGGCTAGTTCTCGGACATCTCCTCCAAAGACAGCGCTGAAGTTTCTTGAAGGCGTGAGGGTCAGATTGCATA
>JAFVLL020016040.1:7500-18573 GCA_021397915.2 Tor tambroides
TTTTAATCAGGTAATTTGCATACAGTACCATGGCTACTGCACCATTCTTTGTCTTTCCATTACCTCATTTTGTTAATTCAGTCTCCCGCAATGAAATAACTGACCGATAAAGAATGCATTTTGAATAGCAATACTGTATCTCAACAGCATATTCTTAATAACTCATAGTAACGTCACTTTGTTTAGCCATTTGTAACTTGTCCAGAATGAAAACACAAGCACAAAACAGATTTAGATTCAGTAAATTATAAATTAGCAACAAATAAAGTTCTATATGACCTGAAGAGATCTCTGTATTCTTCACACCTTGCATTGCAAAGATAAAATTTGCAGCAGTTGTATATAGAACTAATCACTAATCACATAAACATCATTAACATTGACAATCACCAAACATTCATCTTTAAATTCATAATTAGGATGAGCTCTTAACATCAATATAGAATACCTAACACTGGTGACAAAAACAGCATAAACTAAACTAACTAACAAACTATCATCATTTACTCTTTCTGAAATGCATTCTGGGAAATCACAAACACTTAACAAATCAGCAATATCGTTCAGTATTCATATGACTCTCTTAGGCTAGTTGGGTCTATGTGTTTTCATAAAGATTTATAGTCATTCAAATGTCAGCATTTCTGACTTGTGCAATTTTTTATGTAATTGCTTTTATTTGGACATGCTGGAAAAGTCCGGGATTGATTGTAGCACATCCAGAAGCAAAGCAAAACAGAGCTTTCTCTTGCCAGCAGTAAGTTTCCAGAAACAGAGCGAGATTAACAGAGCAGCAAAACGATTCATTCCTACCAACCTGCCAAACTCATCCTGGAGAAAACATTCACCTGCACATTTGAATCATTTTGCATATGCATCCTAGAAGTCCTGTGGTTGTTTCCATCATTGTAATTTCGTAAGGATTCAAATGGCCTCCGAGCCTTAAGATCAAGCTTCTTCAAAGAGATTTACATCTTCTGTCCATGTAAACTACATCAGTGCATCACCATGGAAAAAAAAACAGCCATTAGAACAGGGTTAAAGGAATAGTTACTTTCCCAAAAATGAAAATTAGCTTAAAATTTACTGACAATTTACTCATCCTCAGTCTATTTAAGATGTAGATGAGTTTGTTTCTACATCAGAAGAGATTTGGAGAAATGTAGCGTTACATCACTTGCTCACCAATGCATCCTCTGCAGTGAATGGGTGCCATCAGAATGAGAGTCCAAACAGCTGATAAAAACATCACAATAATCCACACCACTCCAGTCCATCAATTAATGTCTTGTGAAGTGAATATCTGCCTGTTTGTAAGAAACAAATCCATCATTAAAGCATTTAACTTTAAACCATCACTTCTGGCTAAATTAGGAGTCCACAATCCATAATATCTCTTCCTCAAGTGAAAATGTCCATCCCCTGTTGTCCTCTCACATTAAAATCCACCAATACATTTATTTTGAACAGTGCTTGGTCTTTGCATATTTCTCTCTTGATTCAGATGAGACTTTTGCACTGGAGAAATCAATATTATGGATCATGGACAAGCCGGAAGCAATGGTTTAAAGTTATTAACATCTTGATGGATTTGTTTTTTTACTTTTGGCCTCATAAGACATTAACTGATGGACTGGAGTGGTGTGGATTACTGGTGGATTATTGTGATGTTTTTTATCAGCTGTTTGGACTCTCATTCTGACGGCACCCATTCACTGCAGAGGATCCATTGGTGAGTATGTGATGGAATGCTACATTTCTCCAAATCTGTTCTGATGAAGAAACAAAACCATCTATATCTTGGATGGCCTGATGGCAAATACATTAAGCAAAACTTTCATTTTTGGGGGAACAATTCCTAGTAGATATACTTTAGAAGGTTTCTAGATATTTTGAAAACTAGTTTTTAATTATGAATTTTGATTTTTAATTCCATTTTAGTTTTAGTCATTTTTAACTGTCCATAAATAGCAAAATGTATTTAGTTTGCATTATTCCAAATTATTATAAAAAAATAAATAAATTTATATGTGACCTGTCTTTAGTAGTTTTACGAGTCCATCAAATGGCAGTTTTATGCCTAATTGACACCGGAGATTAAATAAATCATACTACATTGATTGAAAACATTCAATATTTTCCAAAATTTGACTGAAATCTCTAAAAGGCTTTAGTTTTGCTGTCCATGTGTTCATTTCATGCATACCCATAAATAACCAAACGTATACGAGCTAGAAACACACTTCGTATAAACACTAAAGATATCACATAGAAAGAGTAGAAGTGAAACTCTTGTGTGAGGTAAAATCCATTTGATTATGGGGTCAGTAAACTCTGAAGCTTCATGTCCCTGTTTGATTCATCTCCCTATAAGACAAACAGCTCTGAAAATGCAACATCTTTGGCTGGACTTGAGCTGTTTATCAGACAAAAGACATCGGTTTGTATTTAGATTAGACTGTCATTTGCATACCTCTTCACTGAGGAAAGTCTTGACAAAAAACACTGCACTGATGTCAGCATAAATATTTATGAAAGCAGAACAGTGATCAATGCGCTGATGTATGAAATGCAATGAAAGCAAACAGCACTAACCCTCCCGTCATGTTCAAAGCATTTTGTTTTGAACTGTTTTTCCTCTTAGTTAATAGGTAAATGGCCACAGCTACTTATATAGTCAACAAGAAATCAAAATTCACCCCATATTCCACATCTCATTTTGAACAAATGAGTGTTTTTTGGTGTTTGCTGACAAAAGTCCACCCTAAAGTCTCTGTGATATTCTGTTCTCTACAGTATATGACTCAAGCCCCTTATTTAATGATTATTTGTTCAGGTAAAGTGAATTGCTTGTCTGTTCACTAAAGTAACAGCACACTCTCCTCAACAAGACAAGTGATTTGAGGAATCACTCATGTCTGGAGCACAAATGGTGTAGGAAAGTTAAACAAAGTTTAATACTTAGTGTGAGTGATTTAAACAAACCCCCACCCCTAAGTATAAGCAATAGTAATCGTGATTTGAACAAGCGCTTTTCTTTGGAAGATCATTGAAGGCCTTTGTTAGCAAAAGATGCAAGTTGCTTGTAAAGCTAAAAGTCTGTTAACACTCACTGTCTGCAGCTACTTCACAGTCTAAACAACATCTGTTCTGCTACCGTAAGTCAATATATTCACTTTCCACGGATGCATTTGTGCATTTACAGGCCACATGCATTTACATTAGCTGGATATCTGTTATTAAACCAAAATTAATTTTCTTGAATTAAAAAAGTTGTTTCGTTTAATTAGTCCCTAATAGCTGAAAGAAATAGTGCCCTTGCAAAGATCATTTAGTAAATATGCCTCATTAACATTCCAAATGAGACACAGAATTTAAACTTTTAGGCAGGATGTTAAACTGCCCAAATAAATGCATGTTACAATCATATTCAGCATTAAACCCAGTGTCAGAAACCTGCAGCTCAATTTAAGCAGCCAAATGAATCAAATTAACATCTCAGTTTTGTAGCAAAAAGTACTTGCTTAATCTGCCATTACATCAATATAATGAAACCATTTGTAATTTGTAACAAATCCATTTACATTTCTGCATTTGGCAGATGCTTTTATTCAAAGTGACTTACATTGCATTGAATGCATTTTTATCAGTTCTTAAGTTCATGCAATCCCTGGGAATCAAACCCATGATCTTGCAGTTGCTAGCGCCATCCTCTACTGTTTGAGCTACAGAATGCCTTTCAATTCCAAAAATCAAAACTTTTTATGGGCTTTTAAAAATGCATCACACAGAGCCATTCATAAATATATCCAAGTGACCTTAAGTTCCAAAGTTTTACTACTATTTAGGTCTCTTATCTCGCTTTGACCTTCAACAGCAGATCCTGTTATTGACCATACCTTTTCTAGCCACACCATGTGATGGAAAACCAAAGAAAAATGCAGTTCAAACACGAGGAAGAAAAATACATCAGCTTGATTCAGACTCCCAAACTGAGCAAAAATATGCCATTTGGTGCAGATGCTGATATTTATATGGCAAAAAAGTAAGGATCTGAGAATTCTGAGAGCTTGTAATGTAAATCAATGAGATCTTTATAACAGTATAACAGACTAAAATGCATATAAATATCAGTCGTCACTCTTTATCTCCAATAACGTGTCTTGGTAAGATGATATTAAAATGATAGTTTAATGATCAAAGCTCTGTAGATTCAAAACATACGCAATGCAATAATGCATTGCATGATGATTGAGAGATGAACAAATAAACATTCCTTAAAGGTGGGGTATGTATTTTTTCAAAAACGCTTTAGAAGACGTTGGGCCCAGTACCAAAACGAACTTGTAGCCAATCAGCAGTAAGGGGCGTGTCTACTCATGATGCGGGGGGAGAGAGCGCTCATCAGTGCACATGACTGACATTAGCCGAGCCGAGCGATGACAGAAAGATAGAGATGGCAGATAAAAAACAAAAGAGGAAAACGTCTGTGGAACAAAAGAAGGCTTACACCGTGTCTACACCGGACGCAACAGTTGTCCTGTCACGGTCTGTCTACACTGGACGAGACAAAGCGACCGTTGAAAATCTTTTGAAATTGTGTCAATATGTCATAAATAGAATGCGGCAGGAGTTTTCTGTCGGGATCCAGCGTAGACAGCATCAGTGATTATAATGAGTTCTATAGTATTTTGTCGCGCCGTGCTGCTTGCGTCCGGTGTAGACACGGTGTAACCATAAGGCAAGAAGTAGGACCCGTGTAAATATCGGATCAGCTTTCCAGCGCTGTAGAGAACTCAAGGAGCGGGAAGATCCGCGATCGGATGCTGAGGTTTCTTCTCGATAGGTGAGTAACATTGATTTTGCTTTGTTTCACAGAACTAATCGTTGCTGTACGTATGTGTGGGGCGGAGCTATCAAAATAGGGGCGAGACCCTTTTGGGGTAGGGGGGTGTTTGTTTTGGTGATTTGAAATATCAACATTGGCTACCAGAAATCACTTACCCCACCTTTAAAAGCCAGATGATCATATTTGATCCTCACATTTGAACAGGATTTTTCTAAGAATGAAATATAGATAATCAAGTAAACCTAAGATGCATCAGTCCAGTAATGTTCATCTTGAAATATTATTAACAATATAAAAGTCATTGTAATGTTTACTTCCGCAATGATTTCACAACAAAATGGCACATGAAGTGTGAAGGTGGACGTTTTTACAATTGTACTAAAAGACCTTTTACTTGCTAAACAATATAATCTATCAATCAGACAACAGAAGGCATGTACAGTAGTAGATTGTGTAGAACAGGTTTTTCAGCACAGTTTTGGTCATGTTGATAATTTAGAGGCCCTAGAAATTTGTGCATTAAGTCATACATTGACACCTCAGGTCACTGTAGTTCAGCTTTAATGATGATCTGTTCTTAAACAGCCATTTTAACATGAACATTTATGAACACAGAAAGGTTACAATGACTGTATTTGACTAACTAGTGCCAATAACTTCAGTGTGGAACATGTCTATACTAACACTACACCAAAACATGTCTATATCTCCATGACAACTGCACCATCACTTTCTAATGCATAAGACTGTGGTGAATGGCACAGAATCAAATACATTAGTCACTGGTCATTTTCCCTTGCAGGCGTGCAGACTATGCCAAAAGTCTACGACACATTATGACTGCAATGGAAGTGGAAGGGCATCACCATCCTGTGAGCATCAAAACTCAAGTCATCGTCTGTTAAATCGCCCACTCAAATAAACCTCTGAGAAGAGCTTTGGTTTGAGAAAAAGATGGAAGGAACATGACTTTCTCAACACTTCCAAGACCATAATACAGTAGTTTAAAGGGTGGAAATGATATTACTGACTCTTCTTCTCAGGTTGCGGACTTTAAGCATCTGTTAAATGCAGGCGAGTTGCAAGAACATGTTAGAAACATCAGAAGTCTATATAAATATCCTAAGAGGAAACTATCACAAGATATGTGTCTCGCTCCATCTCCCTGAACACAAGTGAACATAAATTATCCCAAACAGAAACAACAACAACAGATTAACAGGAAGACAGAAGCCATTTGGATGACCAGATCCAACACAAGAACCAGCTGGTGTCTCCTCACTGCCTCCAGCATCCTGTCAAACCAGACTCAAACTCATGAAATCCTCGCCAAATGCTTGCCAACTGTAAGTATTAAGGTTTGCTTTTGCTATAAATTATACCTCTAAGTGTGTGCCATATCTAGAAAACAGAATATCAGAGACTTGAGGGTGAAGTAATCTAGCAACCACCTACAACCACCTACAACAACCTAGAACCATGTCAGGGAGCATGCATATTTTTTTAAGGAAAACATAAGCAAACATCTAATTTTTCACACACTTTTGCATGTATTATCAAAAATAAAGCAAGCATATCAAACAAAAAGTATTAAGCATAAGCCCTTCATCTTTTCTTCTGTAAAAACAAAAAACACCAATGTAGGCTACCGTTGCATCACATAACACAAAGGGGCTTCACTTCTAGGACAACGTATAGGACCAATATGCAGATCAGAAGAATCTATAATGTAAAGTCAAGAACTTTAATAATCAATTTAATAATCAATAAAAAATTGATATATGGTTTGTTAGGATAGGACAATATTTGGCCGAGATACAACTATTTGAAAATCTGGAAACTGAGGGTGCAAAAAAATCTAAATATTGAGAAAATGCCTTTAAAGTTGTCCAAATGAAGTTCTTAGCAAAGCATATTACTAATCAAAAATGAAGTTTTGATATATTTACAGTAGGAAATTTACAAAATATCTTCACGGAACATGATCTTTACTTAATGTCCTAATGTTTTTTGGCATAAAAGAAAAATCGATAATTTTGACCCATGCAATGTATTTTTGGCTATTGCTACAAATATACCCCAGCGACTTAAGACTGGTTTTGTGGTCCAGGGTCACATATACTGTTCGCTTCTTCTTTTTTAATAATGCTCAAATAATGTTCTCTATTTTTTTTTACCAAAAATGAACCGTCCCAGAACATTGCAGAGAGGTACAGAACATTCTCTAAAGGGTTTTTTTTTTTTTTTGGATTTATTGTTTTTATTGTTTTTGTGACAACCTAAAGAGAACCTATACAGAATGTTCTCTAATGGTTATTTTTAGGTTTTGTTTTTATAACCATAAACTAACCTTCCCAGAATGTTGCAGGTAGGTTTTTTTATAAAAACCTAAAGAGAACCTATATAGAATGTTTTCTAATAGCTATTTTTAAGTTTTATTTTTATAACCATAGCAACCCAAGAACGCTACAAAGTGTGAAACGGCTTTACATAAGAAACGGAATACAATTCTCTTTGTTGAAGTGCTGCAAAGAAATATTAAAGGGGTGGTTGACTGTTTTTTTTTCTAGGCTTGATTGTGTTTATGGGGTGCAGTTCAACCCAGTCTGAAGCATGTGTTCATGCTTCGTTTTTTAAAAAATGCATTATTTTTCACATAATTTACCTTTATTCTACACCGCTCTGTCCCTTCTCTGATAGACGCCCCGATTATTTCTTGGTTTTATGAAGCCCCTCCCTCAGAAATACGTAATGGGCTCTGATTGGTTAGCTGCTCCAGTGTGTTGTGATTGGCTAAACCACCTCTACTGCACGTCTGAACGTCCCGCCCCTCAGCTCAGAGGCATGCGCTCCGGTTGTACTGTAAATAATGGCGTCGTCTATATTGCTTATCAATTTGAGCCCGATTGAGACGCAGAGGATATTAGTGAACAGGATCGCACAGAACCTGTGCAAGCACGGCTCTTAATGGTATGTTTTTTTTTTGTTTGTTGTTGGTTCATACTTTTAGATACGCTGTTATTTGTAAGTGCTACTGCTTCTGTAAGATTTTAATACACGATTTTATCCTAATTAAAGCCTTAATACAGCACGTCAACCGCACGCACGTCCATGTAATGCTTCTCATAGCTATGTGAAAATAACAGTTTGTTGGAGCATATCTGACGATCTGAATGAGAGAGAGAGAGAGAGAGAGAGAGAGAGAGAGAGAGAGAGAGAGAGATACAGAGCTTGTGTGGAGCAGGGGGATGCGAGGAACAGTATTAAGAACCGCTGCTTTAAAGCATATGATTTTGAAACGTGTTGATCCATTAAAATCATTAGAAGACAGAGTCGCGATTCATATATGAATAGACTTTTACATGCACAGTGTTTCCCATACATTGATTTATTTGTGGCGGCCTGCCACAATATCAAAACTGACCGCCACAAATAGATTTTTTTCAAAAAGCTTTGACTTCGTTGAATAAACAAGCACTGCACGTTTCAAAATCGAAACACGGTGCGGGTGTCTTTATATCACTGCATTTCTGAAGGAAACCGACTGTCTTCAGAAAATTTTGGATGTCATTTTCATTTCATCTTGCATATAATGTTTCATAAAGCAGCGTTTGTGAGAGGAGCGCTAATCTGTGTACAGCGTTACCGGGGAAACCGCTATTTCTCCACGCTCTAAAAGCGCCTCCTGCTGGCAGAGAATGAATTTGCATATATGCCGCCACAAATAGAGTCCAAGTCTGTGGGAAACACTGATGCACCCCTAGTTTTTTCATTTCTTCCTCTTCTCTATGGCCTCGCCCCTTTGCTGCGTGTTCCCGGGGGCAGGGTTTGTCTGGGTTCATGATGTATCGGACCCAGGAAGTAACTCGTTTTAGTCCCTACGAGCCGTTTTGCATTAAACTGACAGAATTTTAAAAGACATCTCGGTTTGCATTGAACTTTCAGCGTCGTAACTTTGCAGATATTGTTTATGCTCAAACAGCAACATTACACACTAACTAACGTTAAAAAAGTGAAATCGCAATCAACCACCCCTTTAAAGAACCTGTTACTTTAAAAGGGCTCATATAGTAAGAAATCACGTTCTTTTGATATTAAACAATTTCATATACTATGAAAGCAAACTGAAGTTTCATAACCACCATTTATCTAAACTAAAATGCAAAAAGAACTCGTTCTGAACTTCAACATTCTGAGATCAGTCAAATCGGCCCCATTCAAACATCAGTTCATTGTTGAAAAACTTCTATCAGCCACTGCCAGGTCCTAATTTATCCGCTAATTTAGTGCTGTTACTCATTTTGCATGCAAAAAGGTTGTTTGCATATTAATTACTTAAAGGTACAGTAGCACAATGTCAAGGGCCAGGGGAAAATGGTAGCATAAACCTAAATTACAACCATTTTGGAACTTTAAAAAAATCTACACAATAATATGATAAATGTATGATATGACCCAATGTCAGAGTAAACATCTGAATCTCTTGCCTAGAACTATACACTCGATCAATAATCTGTCTGCTGATCATGTTCAGCAAGGTTACTGACTTCAGCACTCTCGACAGAAAACGCAAATACAGGTGTCTAATGTGAATTCCTAAAGCGTTACGTGATGAGATATATCTGCATGCCCTGTTGTCATCAGGTTACTTCACATTTGTATATATACAGTAAAAGCATCGGTAACGGAAAAGTTTACAAACAATGCTTACTGATTTGTGTGTCCGGGTGATCAGCTCACAAACAGATGCAAAGGAAAACCATCCATTCTTCAAGAGACCGAAGCCTGAGTTTAACATACGCTAGTGCTCAATGTGAATGGTTCAATGTCAGCCTGATACAGATATTGGATGGGCCTGCAATCAATATTAATACAGAGTAATCAGCCAATCGAAAGAGGTCAGAGAGCTGAATGACAGGATGTACAATACTAATCATGATTACAGTTACATCAAGCACAATACACTAATGACATACCTCTCCATCTCCATCTTCACAACTTGAATGGTCCTTCCTCAGGAATACAGAAAAGACTAAGAAAGCAGAATATAATTACTTGTGCTTGTTAAAACAGGCATCTGATATTCTGAACTTTATGGCTTGGGCCCATCCTTCAATTTAAGTCATTTTTATTATCTGTCAGGCGAAATGTAAATATCCTTCAAATCTTCAGTTTGAAAAGACAAATAATTTGAGTTACAATTCACATTCATAACACCAAAGAATTCTATGAATCTAAGTACTTAGGGTTTTGTTCAAATCCGATGCAATAGCAAAAGAGATGCACTGTTTTAACAAACACCACTAATTGTAATTTAGCTTGCATTTAACAGCAAAGTAATATCAGGATTAGTCAAGCACTTTTCCAGCACTTTCAAGCAATGGCAGTATGTGCAAAATAATATTTTGGCAATTGGTCCAGAATAATATTTATATTAATACATTTGATGCATAATTAACAATCAGAATGATACAAACAGGAAAAAATGCAATCATAATGATAAAGCAAGCAATGGCACTCAGACAGTTTGTCTAAAAAAGTTCTTGCACAAACATTAGCATTCATGTCCACCTGTTAAAACATTCTTGTCGATGTCAACAATCCGAATAAGAAACTTGTCTGTCTTTAAAAAGCCTGTCTGAACACAATGCTTCATAGAGTACATGTACATGTCCTAAACTGTGGAAAAGAAGAGCCTCAAGGAAACAAATAATTAACTTGCTGATTCACAGCCAAATAAAAAATGTGAAAGTCCAAGATGTGAGTAAAGATTTGCTTCCATGCCAAACCAAGTCAGACTACTTAACTGCAGCATGGCTCTGGATGAAAGATGTCTGCCATACCGTGGTGGAAATCTGTGCTGAGTCACCAGGTATTTGTGGTGTGGCAAACGATCTTATGGGTAATGCTGACTTGGTCTGCACATGTTTAATATGGCCCTGGAGTCTCATTTGTCTATACTTATTTCCTTCACTTCTCGAAATAATTCTACAAGACTCTATGTATTTTAAAAAATGGTTAATTAAAAAAATGAAACCCTAGTGTCGATCCAAAACTCTCGTCGCGAGTTGTACAGCGCCATCAGCGAGCAACAAACAAATAACCCCGACGGCTTTTTCATCATAGCCAGTGACTTCAACCATGCTAACTTAAAGACAGTTTTGCCAAAGTTTTACCAACATGTAAACTTTGCAACAAGGGGAAACAATACACTGGACCTTGTT
>JAFVLL020016041.1:0-7500 GCA_021397915.2 Tor tambroides
GCAAGCTGTTATGAGGCAATTTTTGTTATTATGTGAATAAATACTAATTAGTTAGTTTGTAATTTGCCCAATAAATGGCAATAACATTTTTAGATTTAAACAATTTTTTTGACAGATTCCTAAAATATTTTTAGTTTTCTCTTTAGGTGGGCTAATAAATTGTTAAGCACTGTATGTTTTCATAGCATTCAGTTGGCAGGTTTGTTTGAAGGACATTGGGCAGAATGTGGAATAGTGTGTTTTTTTGTCAAAATAAAATATCTTTTAATCCGATTAATCGAAAGAATAATCGGCCAACTAATCGATTATCAAAATAATCGTTAGTTGCAGCCCTACTCTCATGTTGTTCCAAAGCTGTATGACTTTCTTCTGTGCAACACAAAAGAAGATATTTTAAGTAAATAATCTGAGTAAATAATGACCATTTCTTTTTTGTGTGAACTATAGTGTTGTGAAGAACTATGACGAAAAATGATTGTTGACAAGCTTTTTTCCCACGACTAAAATGAGACTACGACGAGACGACAATAAGGTTAATAAACGATAACTGTGACTATATCAACGTGCAATATCATTGATGATAATAGACGAGACTAAAATGCATTTTAAAAAATAAAAACTATACAAAATCTCTTTTTATTTTCGTTGAGAAAAAAAATGAGACAAAATATTATTGCAAACTGCTGTATGTGCCTCTACTATGCGAGATTTTTGTGCGGTTGCTAGATATCAAGAGTTCAAATCCCAAAATCAGAGCTTCTCTGATAAACAGATACATTTTCTGCCCGCTGTTTTGCTTAATTTCTGCAATCTGGCAACCATGCGCACACTTTATTGTGGAAGTGCCAACAATGATCGGAAAACACAGACAAACAAGTAAGCTGGAGTTTCTATCATGAGATCTCGACTATATTATTTGCGATTGTGGTTGCTGAATAAATGCACTTACTCGACCCCTGTTGTTTTAATAGAGAAACATTACTGCAATTTGGAATTATTGGAATTACTATTAGGAATTTCACTGTTATAATATTTTTTTTGTTTTTACCAGTTTTCATAATGTAGACAGAGAGAGTGCAAAAGTCTTTGATATTAATTTATATATTAAATAGCCTATAATAAATCAGTACTAGGGATTTTCATTTTAACCGGTTAACCGTTAACCGACCAGTAAGAATTTTGACCGATTAATACAATCAGTTAAACGGTTTAAAAAGTCATTTATTTATTTATTTTTTTCAGTAATTTATCAAATTATTTTAAAAGGTTTGCTGCATGGTTAAAATACACTACATGTAGCCCATATAAAAAATAAGTTTTTTGAGAATAAAAACATAAGTTGCGTATAAGTCACATTTTATTATTTAATTCAGAAATAGGCCTAATGCCGACACGAAATGTTTACAAACATTATAACAAACACTGTAAACATAGCTAGGCTATTTTAGTTCCCTCCACTCCACAACAAATCATTTCAATTTAACAGTAGGCTATTTAGAAAAGAAATATAAGAAGCTATAGCTATATAAACAACAAGCCAAAACTAACTCATTTAGGCTAAAACGAAACTGAAACCAACGTTGGGTCTCTCATTTGACACAAAATCAAATGTTTCCGTTTTCGCGATGTATTTGAACGCCAAATTATTAATTATACTATTAGGCTATGTAGGATACTTCACTCGCGTTCCAATATCCACGTAAAATGTTTTGCATAACATCACGGCGGTATGGAGATAACGCTTAAGCACAGATTTTACTACATATTTAAAATGACTAGTGTGTTTTTTTCCATATGTTTGACTGACTGTATTTTATTATGATAATGAACAGGCTGCATTGTCAAGTGTGCACGCAATTGTACAACTGTCATTGTAACTGTGTGCGCGCTCTAACAGTGGAAGCAACTACTTCTTTTAGTAAAGATAATTGGAATTGTAAAAGGTTTGCTTTTATTTGTGTACATTCACAATAAAAACAAATCTTTGTGCTTTTGTAAAATAGGCCTAAAGAAAAATAGGATGCCGCTTTCTGTCATCTCCTTTCGCGCAGCATAAAAATTAACCGAAACTCTGCATACTAGGCTACTTGTTGCACAGTTTTTCTTTCGTTTTCTTAATTTACTATTTAAGTAAAATATATATTTCTCGTATAGACCTATTTATTCGCTTTATATATATATATATATATAGCCTAGCTTTATGTTTTTCTCCACTTGCAGAAGCGCTGCAGGTGCGTGATGTGATATGATAAGGCCATGTGAATCCTCATGTTCTGTTGTCTGCTGGTGTTTGCGCATGTAAAAATGAATCCGCGTAAACAAATGTTAGTGTTTTTAACGGGTCACAGACACTTATCCTTTCTAATTTAACTCGATTCTAATTTAAAATAATCTTGTCGGTTAATAGTTAATAATCGGTTAACGAGCGTCGGTTGTCGGTTAGGAGAAATAACCGAAATGAACATCCCTAATCAGTACACTATGAGTTAAATTAAACCATGTGTATGAGTTGACATTCTTTTGATTTGTGCTTATTGGTTAAAGTGCAATACCTGAAATGTAAAAATGAATTTCTCAAATGACAACAATCATTGCGAATTGAGCAAATTATTATTTTTTTATCATTTTAACCATTAGACAGCATGACGAAAATGTGACGAAAAGTTTTCATTGACTAAAACGCTCAGACATTTAGTCGACTAAAACTTGACTAAACAAAAACAGGACAAGGTTGACTAAATATGATAACTTAAAAGTATATTTTACACAGGACTAAGACTAATTTAAAACACTAACCCCTGGTTTCACAGACATGGCTTAAGCCTAGTCCTAGACTAAAATGAAATTCTGAGCAGTTTCAACTGAAAGAAACTTGCACTGACTGATCTTAAAATATATCAGTGCCTTTGATTTGTCTCAAAAAGCACACAAGTAATGTTTTTTTCAAAGCACGTTTATAAAAATTACTTGAATGTCCTAATTGAACTATGGCCTAATCCTGGCTTAGTCTAATCCCTGTCTGTGGAACCAGGCCTAAGTCTAAGACTAAATTAAAAAATAGCTGACAAAATGAACACTAGTGAACTATTCCTTTAAAAAAAAAAAAACAAAAAAAAAACTTTCAAATTGGATTTCAAGACGTTCAGACCACAAATACATTCCTACAGCTGAGAAAAGGCCAACCGGGATGAAGATGTGGCCAGAAAACATTGCCCTGCCACTGATAGTTTTCCAAGGATAGGAATCTGACACAGCTTTTCCCCTCAAACTCTCTGAGCCGGACTGGCACATTGATAGAGCTCGACAGGGGCCTCTTCCCGACCTTAGAGGAAAAAATGCCCCACTTTTCACTGTGACTGGTTCGCTGCTCAAGTAGCATAAAAATGCTTTCCACCACAGTCAGCAGTCCATCAAGTCATGCAATTTTCCAAAGTTCTGTGTCGTTTCAGCATGGAAAAACACTAATAGAGTAAAGCTTTGTGTCAGGCCTTTCATAGTGAATGACAAGACCACCTAGCCCACCTTGAGTGGCACAGTATCCATTATTTAGTAAGGCACAGGGACACTGCTACAACCAGAAATGTTTCCCTGTAACTCACAGCACCTCCAAACCTGTCTGCTTGAGGAACACGAAGAGTCTGGAGCCATTTTGATCAATCTTAAAGGCTCTTACGGGGTTTTAAACACATTTTATATTCTTTTTTCCCCATGGTTTAGCATATGATTTCGTCATTAACCACTGTAAATGGATAGCAGCTGTGAGCGAGCATGGTGTAATACTGCTGATGTAAGAACTGAGCCTAAATTCTCTTATAAAATGAGACTTCCAGTCTGAATGAGAAGAAAGTGACACTCTAAGGTAATATTTCTATCATGTGATCATCATTTTGAGCTAGCGGCTACAACTTTTCTTGAACTATCATCATAGACTGAATTAGCATCCAAACTGTCTTGATCTTTAGCTCTGTAAACAAGGGAGAGAACAGAATTACACAAAGAATTGAGATTAATGGGAAATAAATGGTTGGTCAATTCACAAGCTCGGCTCATAATAGAATGTACATTTATTAAGGTTTGACAGTGGTAAGCTGAGTCTATATCCACAAGTGAACCATGAATCATTAGCAATCAATAACTTCAGAGAAATCAATCAATGTTTGGTTCTTTATAAAGAACACCCACTTTATCTAAATAATGTGGGACTCAATGAACTAAACAAAATGAATACAATTATTGTATTTATCCTTCATTAAGAAGACATTTATTATTTGGTCCCAAAAAATATTAAGCAGCACAACTGTTTCCAACACTGATTATAAATCAGCATATTAGAATGATTTCTGAAGGATCATGTGACACTGAAGACTGGAGTAATGGCTGCTGAAAATTCAGCTTTGCTTCACAGGAATAAATTATATTTTAAAGTATATTAAAATAGAAAACTGTTATTTTAAATTGCAAAAATATTTCACAAAATTTCTTTTTTTTCCCTGTATTTTTGATCAAATAGATACATCCTAAAAAGAAACTTCTTTAACATTAAAAATATTACTGAAAATATTACCAAAATATTACATATATATTAGGGGTGCTCCGATCAAGATTTTTGAGGCCGATCACAGATTGCTGATCACAGAAAGCAGTATCTGCCGATCCGATCACCGATACCGATCTTTTTAAAGCCTTCTTTTTATTATGTAGAATTATTTATAGTGATACTCCAATCAGGATTTTTAGACATTTATTCAGGGCCTGAATTTCATTTTTGAGAATGAATTCCCCCCTTAGGTGACTCTTGTGAGAGGGGATTTTTTCATTTGAGGGGTGGAGGGAGCATTTTTTTAGACATTTTTCAAAAATATATATTTATCTCCCCTAAATGTTTGATCATGCAGTGCATTTTTGTTTTTACAATCGTGCAATAGCTTACACACAGCACAAGCCTGATTTTGGGAGCAGTATATGAGGTGGCCTTTTATGCCAGGTTCACACATAGGCCTACTCTGTTTACAGGGTGTATGCAGTCCATGTGTGGTACATAAGCGGTGCAGAAGCAGCACTGACTCATTGTGCTCTCACACAGGAGTCTGCAACTCATCTGTGGCTGTTTACCACAAACACAACATTTATCCATTATTTTGATTTCAAATCCAAACATTGTCACTGAAAATGCTTTTTCAGCATTGTGATTTTTTTTACACAGTACAGTAATACAATCTTTCATAGACGTGTTTAAACACAATAAATATAAGCAAAGCAACACATTATTCAATGCTTTTTACTTTTGCATTTACTTCTAGATTTATATATTAAGTTGCTCAAGTGGCAAAACATTTACCCCCGGTTTAAGGCTTAAGCCTAGTCCTAGACTAAAATGCAATTCTGAGCTGTTTCAACTGAAAGAAACTTGCACTGACTGATCATAAAATATATCAGTGCCTTTGTTTTGTCTCAAGATGCACACCAGTAATGTTTTTTTTTAAACATGTTTATAAAAATTACTTAAATGTCCTAATTGAACTATGGCCTAATCCTGGCTTAGTCTAAGCCCTGTCCGTGAAACCGGGCCTTAAACTACTTTTCTTACGTTATCACAAACTTACCACTGACAGAAACAGTCAGCTCTACTGCCTTTCCTTTACAAGCAATCCTGCGGTTCATAAAGAAATTTGTTTTTCTACCTCCACTAGTACCATTTATTATTGCCTTATCTAAAAGTGCTCTTTCCCTTTAAACCTAGCCAAAAAGCCCTATGTGTTGACTGTGAAACACAGTAGACTTTAATTATATGCATTTATGGTATTATTACAACATTTTCGTGTCAATCCATGTTCATATTTACTGCAAACAATGTGCTGTTACTTTAATTCAGTGCGTGCAGTGGAAACGCTCTCCGCACTGCTGCAGACGCACCGCTCCTGGAACACACCGCCGGACCTGCAGCCGTGTGCAGTGTGAACGCTCTAATCCGTTATGATGAGCGCGGAAAAAATACGCACTGCAAACGGATGTGAACCTGGCGTTATGTGTGTGTGTGTGTGTGTGTGTGTGTGTGTGCGTGCACGCTGAGAGTGTGCATGAGCGCACGGTCTCCAGGAGAGCACGCGAGCGCTGAATGGTTTAAACACTGGCAAGAATTAAAAAGAAATGCAAGTTATAAAGTATAGTGATGAAGCGACCCTGCCTCGATTGTGCAAGTGACAGTTCCCGTCAACTGTTCAGCGTGCAGATGCGATTTGATTTGAAGCCGTTTGCGCATTTTGAGAGAGAAAGAGAGAGCGCGCGCAGTGATTCACTCACGCTGTTTGTGAAATTATGTCTCACACTGTAAAAAATGATCATGATTTTAACAGTAAAAAACTGTGAAAATGCTACAGTAAAAATCTGTTAAATGGTTAATGGAAAGTTCCTGTAAAATTTACAGGGAAAAAATGTAAACTGACGTTCCCAGAATTCCCTGCGTTGCATTTCAAATCCTGTTTGAATTTGACGTTTTTTCTTTGAAATAACTGTTTCTTCTTAGTTTTTTCTTATCAGTTATGTTTATTAGGGTTGTATGTTACACCTAATGTTGTTAAATTAATGTTTATTGCATATTTCAGTTTAATGAGTCTCACCATGTTTGTGTTTAGTGCTTGTGTGAATGACACTGTACACCTTCTATATATGCTATTATTTAAAAGCTGCTTGTGATGGGCTTTGGTTCATCATGTGACTTTCTCATCACCACCTGCATTTGGTGGTTATCAGTGTATTTCAAAGGTACAAAACAGATTTCAGTACTTTAATAGGTTGGTATATTAACATTATATCAGTTAAAGAAATTACGGTATTTAACTGTAAATTTAAGTTAAAACCGTAAAACCTAAAACGTTGTTACCGTATTTTTTACGGTAGAATTCCGGCAACCACAGCTGCCAGTTTTTTGCCGTAAATTTTACGGAATTTTTTTTTACAGTGCACAAAAGGTTTTCAAATTACTTTATAATTTATTTAATGAAGAAATATGAATTGTACCTCACCTACAGCATTATAATTATTTCACCCGCGCCGGACAAAGACTGAGACGGTGCGCTGCATGTCGTGCCAAATCTCTCACAGCAGGCGCGTCATCAGCTAGAGATGGGTTTTTTGAGATCGGCCTTTTTAGAGACCGCCGATCAAACATCCCCAAGCGATTATCGGCCGATAGTGATCGGTAGCCGATCAATCGGAGCACCCCTAATATATATTTAAAATGTTTTTTTAACTCATGTGGTCCTCACACTTTTTTAACTAAATGAACAACAATCCATAAATAATAAACATTATTTTTATTTTTATATATATCTATAATCAATAAATGTCAACAAACACAGTATATTGTAAATATTGTGTATATTGCACAGACTTGTCCCTCAGTCTCAACATAATAATTTGAAACCAATAAACAGCAGGTCTTTTAATAAGCATTGCTTCAAATTCTAAGAGAGACACAAGAGAAGCTAGTGGAGCTGTAAT
>JAFVLL020016041.1:12500-19368 GCA_021397915.2 Tor tambroides
AAAAAAGCAAGCACACTTAAGCATGGACAGGATGAAAAGCCATTTCTGACAGCCTGGCAGTGGATGCGTCATGCCATTCTCTAGAAAATAACATCCTCTGTTCAGCAGTTGCTATGGCCAACACATGCCAAACACGCAGTCTGCCTGCGCTGACGCTAATTGGTATGAATCTCTTTATGATACATAGCTGACACCCTTTGAGGTGAGATTTGCATCTGTAAGCTTTGTAAAAGCATAAATACTGTAGGAAAGAAAACAGGAGGGATGTGTTGCTGCAGTAGCCAAAGAACAAGGATGCAGATAAGCTGTTTGATTAAACCAAAACTGGTTAACCTAATATCCTATATTTTAAATTTTAACAATTAATTTCATGATATGGTGATAAATGAATCACATTATGCATTTAGCAGATGCTTTATCCCAAGCAGCTTACAGAGGAACATAAGCAATTTGTCACAGAGCCAATAATATGCAAACATATGCATATTAGCTTGGAAAAAAAGACAATTTAAAGCTGGCAAAAATGTGACCTGCATATAGGTATTTCAAGCCTTAATGGATTCATAACAAAGAATATTAATAATGACGCACAAATGTTAAAATTCAGGTTAATGCTGATAAGACAATTTTCATGTCCATTATGGCCAATAACATTGTCTAAATAAATTAAAAATCAAACACTAAAAATTAAAATCAATCATTTAAAAAGTGAATTTAGGAATCATAACATTATAAAGTATGAAAAAATTGGATATTAATTATTGATTTTCAAAAAAAATTATTTTTAAATGATTAACTTTAAGTAAGTATTAGATGACAGGAATATATATATATATATATATATATATATATATATATATATGTGTGTGTGTGTGTGTGTATGTATGTGTGTGTGTGTATATAATACATATATACATATACATACATACATACATACTAGAGGTCGACCGATAGTGGATTTTACCGATACCGATAGCTAGGTTGGACCACACTGGCCGATACCGATTAATCAACCGAAAGTTTTTAAAATGGATACTGAACGAAAACTAAAATAGAGCTTTACTTTTTTAAAAAAAAAAAAAGCAGTAACAGTACTGAACCATACTTTGTAAATGAATAAAAATTTTGTATTAATATTAATTATTATATTGATCATTAAAGTTATTTCATAGTTTACTAATGTTAAAAGAAGAAACTTTAAAATTTAAAAAATGAAGGCAATTAGTAATAGTAAATGATGAAATGAAATGAACACACTCTCAAGGAACAATAGGCTACTTCTACAGCTTTCATTAATGTTACAAATGGACTTTTATTGTTAAGTATTACCATTTCATTTCAACAGTCATGCTTAAAGATGGCTGTCTTGAAATACCTACACAAGGCCATATTAAAATTACATGCACAGGTTATTGATATTGTATTTGTACTCTCACATTTTTTTGCTGCTATTTTAGAACACTGCATGATTATCTAATCAAAATATAAAATGAAAATGCAAGTGACACTGTGCAAAAGTGCAGCGCTGCGTCTTGGAGAAGTCACAGGTATCACACACAACAGACGCATCACGTTCAATTCAAGCAGCGGTCTAAAACTGTTTATTTAATTACCAAATGGACATAAGTTTGCTTCAAGAATAAACTATGTGGCATAAATGAGTTTGAAGTTCGGTGTTTAAAAACAGAGCAAACGGAAAGAGAAAGCGCGATCTGTATTACAGCTCTCTATATGAAGCATACAGACTGTATTAGAGCCACAGAAAGACAAACGTTTTGCTGAAAAATGCACAATACATAATTTATAGCCTAGGTTGAAGTCATTTTGTACATTAACAATGATTTGGGACAAATATAATGTTATTTAATGGAAAACTATGTGAATGGCGCTCTGATCCGCGGCAGGATTTTCTGTCGGCTGGATTTAAATGTGCGTTTGAAGTTTCCCGCTCTGTGCAGCACGCAGTGTCACATGCCAAAACAAACAACATGTGCTGTCAGTGATTTCCACCTCTAGAGGCCACTCTCGTACTGTATAATGACAGCAGACCATTCTCAGCCACTCCAGCAACAGACGCAACACGGAAAACTATTGGCATGGATTTTGCCGATAACCGATAGTTCCGCAAATCAACTATCGGTGCCGATTAATCGGCAAAACCGATGAATCGGTCGACCTCTAATACATACATACATACATACATACATACATACTGTGCCTCTTAATATGCAAGAACTTTTACGTACAGTGAATAAAAAATGCAATATAATGCATTTTTAAACATAACGCAACTATCTATCTATCTGTTTGTCTGTCTATCTATCTATCCCCCAGCATATTTTATATAAATCAAAAAATAAATTGTATCCCTTGACTCTGATGTGGCTTGAACAATAAAATACATAATATCAATGATATAACAGTTTTTTTTTTACAAATTTTATTGTCTAATAACCAACATGGTACCCAACATATCATGCCTCTTCTTGATAATAAACACCTTTTACATACAGGTAATTTTTTACTTATTTTTTTAAAATCAATTAATCATAACCAATAAAATAAAATTTAAATAAAAACATATTTAAATTAATTAAATAAACATGTTGAATTGGGGAAAAAACTATTAAAAATATTTTAAATATTCTTTTTTGTCAGATTACAAATTACAGAGGAAAGTGTAAAAAGAAAGTGTAAAATGTGTAAAAAGAAGAGTAAATGATGGAAATAGAAGAGGAACAGGATGGAAGCCGGATCCAAACTCGTGTCGCCCACATGTGTAGGAGCACATGTGCCAGCCGCTAGACCACATCTCCGCCAAACGACACATTTAATCATGAAAAACTTACTTATACTCCCATATTTCCCAGAGAAGGTGAGTATCTTCAGTGTGTTCACCACCCACAGCCCATATGTACAGTAACTGCTCCAACAGCAACACAAATCACCATGCTGTCTATAAGCGGCCGGGTTAGAGAGATGAAAGAGATAATTTAACTCCGCTACTGCTACATCCATTACTCCACAGCAGGAGCTATATGACAGCAGACGCTGCATATATCATAATACGTTGACACGAAGGGTGGCGATCCACTAGATTTTTTTTTTACAGCACTCACTCAGAATGGCCTTTTCTCGCCATATTGCAAGTACACAAACACACACATATGCGTTTGCAAGGTCATGCGGAGCTCCCTTCTGGAAGAGCGGCTTAATGGTCTCTGGCTGTTTGTCAATTATTCATGGAGGGCGCTAGAGCTTTTTAGCATGGTGGTGTAGTACTAAAGCCAAATAACAGAGCCCTGAGCTACATGGGCCGCTCGTACTAATGGCCATGTCTCTGCCACTAGTCGCTTAAATCATGCATTCAGAATTGATGTTTATGGGCAGGTCCATGTCTGGTGGCCCATACGTTGGTCAGAGAGACTCATAGGTGGTGAGCCGCTGATCAATAGCAAAAAAAACAAGCAGATAGAGACCAGGCGCTAACAAACCTAAGTGCAGAGAGCCGCTCCCATGGCAGGTGTTGTGGGCCAAATTTAATGGACTTGTATCTGTACGTCCCCTCTGGGATGAAGGGCGGTTTCAGTGCTTATTACTAGCCATTAGGGCCCTAAAGGCTCCCCTCTGCCTAAAATCATATCAGTGCCTTCTCCGAAATGAGCTATGGTGGTTCAGTTCCCCTCAAGGACTGCAGAACCATGAAGACTTGAGCTGGCATGCTTTTTTCTGATGCCTGCAAAAAGAGCAAAGGCGCCTCTTTGGCCGAGTCCTACATGGGAGCTGCTCTGCTGGGCTGCAACATCACGCTTGAGAGGTGTTATTGCATCTGAGTGATGAAATATTCATGCATGTGTGCACGATGCTAATTTACACAATGCCTTTAGATCAAATGTTACACGACAGGTCTAACCCGCTTTATCATTGAGCCATTTAGGCTTAACTACCTTTCCTAAATCAAATCAAATCAAAACAAAACAAAACAAAATCAAATCAAAATAACATTTAAAAAATGAAATAAAAAATAAAATAAAATAAAATAAAAATTACATTAAATCAAATCAAATACAAAATTAAATTAAATGTAAAAAATTCAAATAAAATATAAAATTTAATTAAAATAAAAAATATAAAATAAAAAATTCAAATAAAATAAAATATAAAATTAAAAAAAATTAAAAAAATTAAAATAAAATAAAACAAAATATGTTACAAATTAACTTAAAATATAAAATAATTTAAATAAAACAAAATTAAAATAAAATAAAATATAAAATGAAAAATGTAATTAAATAAAAAATTCAAATAAAAGATAAAAATAACAAATAAAATTAAATAAAAAAAAAAAGACTGCTCTGATGTGGCATTTCATTTACAAAGTATGGAAGTATATACCTGCTTATTGTAGTAACATTTGGCAGTAACATTTAAACCCAATTTGAATAAATATTAGTTGAAACCCAGTACTTACATTTAAAAGTATGATGTAGCATTTTCTCTCAGCACGTAATGAATCTTAGGATAGTCTGGGCTTGTGATCTTTAAGTTTTATCCTTCATGGGAGAGGAAATGAAGGATGCATTTCGAGGAATTTGAAGCATCCAAAATGCACCCATATCCAAGTTTGTGACCGTCTGTTATTCTGAATTGAACCTTATCAAAGAATCAGTTGATCCAGTTCACAAAACAGTTGTGAATGGCTCATTTACAAACCAGACTGATCCACTTCTCTAGTCTGAGTATTTAAATGAATAGTTTACCCAAAAATTACAATTCTGTCATCATTTACTCACCTTCAAGTCGTTTCAACCCTGTGTGAGTTTCTTTCTTCAGTCGAACACAAAAGAATATTGGAAGTCTATAAAGGTCAATGGATATCAGCAGCTGTTGAGTTACCAATATTCTTTAAAATATATTGACGATATCAGAAGAAAGAAACTCGTAGGTTTAGAACAACTTGAGGATGAGTAGATGACAGAATATAAATTTTGGGTGAACTAACCTTTAACATCTCACTCAAGGCAAAAACTGTTCGTAAATAAAAACTTAAAATTCTATTCATTTCTCATACATGGAAAATAAGGAACATACTTGATAATTTTATGGAG
Source organism: Tor tambroides (assembly GCA_021397915.2). NCBI lineage: Eukaryota > Metazoa > Chordata > Actinopteri > Cypriniformes > Cyprinidae > Tor > Tor tambroides. The sequence continues at coordinate 17,609 of JAFVLL020016041.1, forward strand.
CTTTTAAATACTTTTTGAAACTTGACAGCCAGAGTTAAAATTATACTTGAAAAAAGTGTCAAGGATACAATAACTAAGCTACATATGAACTTCAAAAGAACAGGACAACATACCTAAATAATGCATCTGCAACATTTAATGAGCATTTGCTTCTAATCAATGGAGACAGTGTGCTGAAGAATGCATGTGCTACTGTCTGGACACGAGAAGACAAGCTCCATCCATCCCTGCTCCATCTCTCTCCTGAGGGCCAGGTTAACATCTCAGTCTCTCAAGCTCACTGTCACTGAGACATGACAAACAGCAGTACTGCTCACTTAGCGTTCATTAAGGATTTTTATGGATATCCAAAGCAGCCAGCCAACCCTTCACAGAGCCCAGTGAAGGACAGGAACAGGGATCTTGTCACTAGAAGGGCTCTAGTTAATTTAACAGAGCCTGGGTTGGACTCACTGGAGCAGACACGAGAAGCACTCAAGTCTTGCCTCAGGACACACGGGATATGGGTACAGAATAACAACAACAGTAAAATACCTGTTGAAGTCACCACAGATCCTCCTGTGAGATTCTTCCTACAGCAATGCATAAATCTCCAGAAATCTCCATTAAGCCTGGAAAGCCTGATCAGGCAACAGTAAGAGGATGTTGCAGTGGTACTGGTATAGAGGCTGCCAGAAAGGAGAGCTGGGACACTGTAGCAAAACCTGAATAAATACCCTATTTTCTGAAAATAAAGCAAAAACGGTGGTGCGCACCCAGGCAAAACTCGCCATTATGATGATAAAGTGTTTTCAATCATTGCCAGGGCTTCGTTATGTGGCTGGCTAAGGTGTTTGCAAAGGTGTTCTGGGAGGTTGCTTTCTAGTCAGAGTCAAAGAGGCTCACTCCAAGAGATATTCTGGGGCCTCATTTAGAAACGAGGATTTGGATTTAGTCCTATATTGCATAATGTGTCAAAAGTGAGGAACAAATCAGGATTTATAAAGGCAAAAACTGACATGAAAAAGTTCTTAGGCGTACGTAAGTTGAAGAGCATGCGTACAAACTCATACAGCGCTGCTTGAAAGTTTGTGAACCCTTTACAATTTTCTATATTTCTGCATAAATATGACCCAAAACATCATCAGATTTTTGCACAAGTCCTGAAGGAAGACAAAGAGAAGCCAATCAAACAAATGAGACAAAAATATTTTCAAAAATATTTTATTTACTGAGAAAAATGATCCATTGTTACATATCTGTGCATTGCAAAAGTATGTGAATCTTTGCTTTCAGTATCTGGTGTGACTCAATTTTTCAGCAATAACTGCAGATAAACTTTCTTTCAACTGCTGATCAGTCCTGCACAACATCTTGTAGGACTTTCAGCCCATTCCTCAGTACAGAACCACTTCAGCTCTGTGATGTTGTTGGGTTTCCTCCTTTGAACCGCTTGCTTCAGCTCCTTCCACAACATTTCAATTGGATTAAAGTTCAGACTTTGACTCGGCCATTCCAAAACATTAACTTAGCTCTTCTTTAACCACTCTTTAGTAGAATGACTTGTATGCTTAGGGTCGTTGTCTTGCTGCATGGCCCACTTTCTCTTGAGACTCAGTTCTGGGACAGATGTCCTAATATTTTCCTTTAGAATTTGCTGGTATAATTCAGAATTCATTGTTCCCCTTTCAGTCGGTCACTCCGAGTCACGTCGGATGACCGACGAAATTGGGATCTCGCCAGAGAGACCAATCCACTTCGAGTGTAACTAAACGAGCCAA
>JAFVLL020016041.1:19468-37919 GCA_021397915.2 Tor tambroides
TCTCTCTGGCGAGATCCCAATTTCGTCGGTCATCCGACGTGACGTCTCCATTCCCTCCTTCAGGGAACGAGGGTTACATACGTAACCGAGACGTTCCATCAATGATGGCAAGTCGTCCTGGCCCAGATGCAGCAAAACAGCCCCAAACCATGATACTACCACCACCATGTTTCACAGATGGGATAGGTTTCTTATGCTGGAATGCAGTGTTTTTCTTTTTTTCCCAAACGTAACGCTTCTCATTTAAAACAAAAAGTTCTACGTTTGGTCTCATCTGTCCGCAAAACATTTCTCTAATAGCTCTCCGCCTTGTCCACATGATCTTTAGCAAACTGCAGATAGGCAGCAATTCTTTTTGGAGAGCAGTGGCTTTCTTCTTTCAACTCTGTAATGCACACCTTGGTTGTTCAGTTTTCTCCTGATGATGAACTCATGAACACTAACATTAGCCAATGTGAGAAAGGCCTTTAATTGATTAGAAGTTACCCTGGGTTCCTTTGCAACCTCGCGGACTACTAGACGTCTTGTTTTTGGAGTGATCTTTGTTGGTGGACCACTCTTGAGGAGGGTAAATGTGGTCTTGAATTTCCTCCATTTGTACACAATCTGTCTGACTGTGGATTTGTTAAATTAAACAGGGCAGGCAATGACACCTGATAGTCATCCCACTGTTTGAAAACACCTCTGAACAGATAGACTCTAATTTCACCTTCGAATTACCAACTAATCCTAGAGATTCACATACTTTTGCAACGCACAGATATGTAACAATGGATCATTTTTCTCAATAAATAAATGACAAAGAAAAATTTTTTGTCTCATTTGTTTGATTGGGTTCTCTTTGTCTACTTTCAGGACTTCTGAAAATCTGATGATGTTTTGGGTCATATTTATGCAGAAATATAGAAAACTGTAAAGGGTTCACAAACTTTCAAGCAGCACTGTATATACCAATTAGGGGTGGGCAATATGACCAAAATCTTATACCACGATATGAGTAATTTTATTTCACGGTAACGTTATATAAATCACAATATAGTATTTTTTTTTTTGCTTTGAAGAAGGTCTTGATACCATAGAAATTTCCTAACTCTTGTCACCAGTGTCAATATCACAAAAAACTAATACTAGCCTACATTAAAAAAAAAAAAAATTTCAAGCTCACTGAAGACAAGTAAACAGTCAGCGATTAAATAAGAAATAAATAAATCTACAGCAGAAGAAATAAATAACAAATGGTATAAAATAATAAATAAATAAATAAATAATTGTTTTTTTTAGTTGTTTTTTTTAAAGTTATAAGTTACAAAAAGTTATAAAAGTGTTTTAGTCAAGAACAGTGAAAGATTTTCTCTCTTTTGTTGTTTGATTAACATGAATGACAGACAGGAGGAATATTAGACTGCTGTCACTTTAAGAGCTGCCTGGATCCAATATACTGTTACACATACTTTCACTTAAGACCTAAATGAATGTGTTTACAAGGATACTTGCAAAGACGGATATTTTGACACATACAAGTATGTCTATTTAACCATTTAAGGCCTATAAAGCGGCAAAACTAACTGAAAGTGAAATGAGTTCACTTTCGCTGCTTATTGCATTTCAACAGCTTATCACTTGTTTTTAAACCGCAATGCTTAAACACGTGCAAACGATACGTTTTTGTGACCTCGTAGCACAGTCACGTGAGCATGTAACCACGATAGAGACAAGTGTCAAAAATCTCTACCGGCTGACAAATTTCTACCGGTTAATCGTATAACCTCTGTTATTTTGAGTTGAATCTTATCAAAGAATCAGCTGATCTAGATCACGGGACAGGATTTGTGAATAGCTGTATTTCACATGACAAAGCCAACATGGAATGTTCACACTACACAAATTCATACTATATAGAACATATTTTTTTAACAGTCACATAATTCGGTTTTTCAACAAATGTAGCACCTACTCAGACAATATATGATTTCAGATGCACCTAGTCACTTGGAAATGTATTAATGCATAACCTCAATAAACCTTATCATTCATCATTTACGTTGAGGTATAATAACTACACCTTGGAATTTTGGAAAAATTCAACAAAATAGTTACACAATGGTCTGGAGTTTTCTTATGATAGCGAGATTAAAAATCAGAAGCTTTCTAGGAAACAGGGAAGTCAAGTTCCTGGTGATTTGCTCATTTCATTTAATGTGAAAACTGAAAATGAATCATTCTTTCAGGAAAGGTTGAATATGTCGGTGTCATTGCACAAACATCCACTTGTCCATTCAGTGGCTAATGATACTTTGTGTCACTGAGCCCTTCATTGTGTGGTTTTGGGAGAACAACAGAGTGTTCAGCAGCTGAGGTGTTTTTAATTCATCCCTTTCCTGTTCCACAACAGACCATTTGAAGAAGCATTGCTTTTATAGATGGCAGTATTCTATTAAACACTGTGTTTTTTTAAACTGTATGCCCTTCAGCTTTCCTGTTCAGAGGAGCTGACACAGAACATAAAAACAGCAGCCACCAATAACATGCTGAATGCTCAAATCTCAATCTCTGCTTAATACACAAGGCCTCATATAACTTGATTTAGTCTGCTTTACAGTCTTGATTTAGCTTACAATAAAAAAAAAAAAAGGTACCTGCTTAAGAAAAGCAGTGATGATACAATGACCCAGTGAGTTCTAAACTCTGTGCTGTCTTATCTAAAGTAGGGCTGAGTAATATATACTGAAAATGTACCATATATTCACTATTATTTTGCTGGTAATGTAAAATTGTGCAAGACTCATGAGTGTGAACACAAAGTACATTTTCTAACGCCCTGACAGTAAACCAGTTTCACACTCCCTCCCTCCTTGAGAATGGTTGTTTGACACATTTAACAGCATCTCTAATATGAACTCAAATATGTGACCCTGGACCACAAAACCAGTCTTAAGTAGTACAGGTATATTTGTAGCAATAGCCAAAAATACACTGTATGGGTCAAAATGATTGATTTTTCTTTTATGGCAAAACTCATTAGGATATTAAGCAAAGCTGTTCCATGAAGATATTTTGTAAATTTCCTACTGTAAATATATCAAAACTTTAGTAATATGCATTGCTAAGAACTTCAATTGGACAACTTTAAAGGCGATTTTCTCGATATTTAGATTTTTTTGCATCCTCAGATTCCAGATTTTCAATTAGTTGTATCTCGGTCAAATACTGTCCTTTAAATCTCAATTTTTTTACATTTTATGACTGGTTTTGTGGTCCAGGGTCACATATGACAAAACTCCTTTGAAGAATTTTGCACCACTTGCTTTAAAATTGGGAAAAACAATTGCAGGTAGACATTACAGAGCATATAGTAAATAAAAAATATTATAGTAAATAAAGAAAGTATCATCATGGTTACTGAAAAAAATGCTTATTTTGAGTAGATTTTCACTGTATTTAATTTTTTGAATTATCATTTTAAGCTATTTATAAGCAAGAGCAAATACTGTATATAAAAAGCAACAACCTACAGCAAAAACAGTGAAAAGGCTAAAAATCTAGATTTTTATATAATATTTTGATATATAGCCAAGCCATTTTCAATGTAAAAATTTTCCTTAAAAGATTTGTATGCAACATCACTTAATGCACACATTTTATTTGCTTTTTAGTAAAAACATTTGCATATACTATATAGTACATAGAGCATATAGTAAAAAAATGAACATACAGTAAAAAAAAAAAGACTGAATGTCATTGTTTAGTGAAAAAAGTTCTCACTGTATTTTTCTTCTTTGTAACTACAGTAACTTTGCATTTTAAATCATCCTTTTAAACTTTTTAAGAGCAAATACTGTATATATATATATATATATATATACACAAAAAAAACACCTATATCAAATATTATTAAAAGGCAAAAAAAAAAAAAAAAAATTGTTGTTATATTGCCCAGCTCTAATCTAAAGGTAGTAACAAGGACTGAAAAGGAGAAAGCGAGAGGATGGATATGCAGTTCACCCAGCTCACAGATATTTGACAGACCACGGATGAAAGACAGACCAGAGATGAAAGAAGGGGAAAGAAGTGATATGCTACAGCATCCAAATAAAAAAGAAAAATGTGTGGGCCCTCTCGGACAATAAGCTTTTTATTTCTAAAAATGGACACCAGACAGAAGCCAAATTTCTTTGTGGGACATAAACTGATTCATGTGTTAATGGCGGTGACCCTTTATGCTTTTGAGATTTCAATGACTTCTGCAGGCCATGTGTATCTAAATGCCTTAAAGCACTTCCACACCATATAATCAAAACTTCATAGTTGGGATTTTTCTGGAGTGATTAATGAAACAGTGAATAACCTTGTTTTGTTCTTGAATGTAACTCCCTGAAGTGCAGAAACAAATTACCTCTGAGAAGCATTTGACAAAACGAGGTTGCATTTACAAAAATAAAATGCAAAAAGATCTGAATTTAACAAACTTTTTGTATAAGTCTTTTTATTATACATCAATTTTTCCTACTGGAAAAAACAAAACAAAAAAACATCGGGACTCACGTTCCAACATGCGTCAACATGTTTTACTGCTGCAGGAATGTTGTCGGTGATCTACACCCTTCATTTGCTCTATTCAGGGCATGAACTGTGCAGAAAACTCATTAGATTCATGAACATGCCCTAGAAGCTGCAACACAACATATTGTGGTCAAACAGAACGTGTACTCAACTGCACTCGAGGGATTATCAAGTTGTTTTCAGCCAGAACTGAAAATAATTTATCACTGGTCAGTGAGAATTTTAACACATGTACAGTTATAGTCTGACAGAGAGAGAAACGCCCACACACATCTGCACATACACACAAATGAACACAAAGTCTTGTTTATGTTTGAAATAGCACACTACCATACTAGTCTGACTATTTCTGCAGTATACAGTATGTATACTATCCACTGTATGCAACTGATTAGACTGCCAAAATTAGAATATTTTACATAAATTACTTATACATTATAAAATACATACATACAAATTTTATTTACTAAAAATGCAAAATATATGTACCTATATTAACTAAATGTCGTTGTCCACACCAATCTTTTTCTCTCCGTTTTGGCCTTCTGTCCACACTGAGACGGCGTTTTTGTCAAGGAAAACTTTTTAGAGCTTTTTGAAAACACTCTCCAAAGTGGATAAATTTGAACATGCCGTTTTCGCGTTGTAGCGTGAACTGTGAAAACAGAGGCTTTTGAAAATGGTGACGCATGTTTAGTCATGCAACACATATTGTACCAATAGTTATCTATGTTTATACCGGTATTGTGCTTGTTATGTGCTATTTACTTTCACACCTTTGCTACAGATGCGTTATTTTGTACACTCTTCCTATCACGGTCCTGCAAAGATGACAGAAAATTTACTCGCAATTGCTGTTTGTGGCAAAACACGAGGGCAAAGCAAATTTAACGTTTTCTGACGTTTCAGTGTGGATGAGAAACTTTTGGAAAATCTTTGAAAACGCTAGTGTGGACGGAGAATGTTTTAAAACGAAAACGCAGTTTTCAAATGTCGACGTAGCCTAAAACTATAAAAAACTGAAGGCTAAAATGAAATAAATTAGATGGAAAACTTAAAACAAATATCAGAAATGTTGCTGAAAATAAACTGAGATAAGATAAATACTAAAATTACTAAAACTGACGCTGAAATAGAAATAAATTAAAACAATATTTTAAAAAGAATACAAATAACAAAAAAACACAATCAAAAAATCTAAATATCAATAAATATTAACAGTGAATTAAATTTACAAGTTATTTGACAGCAATGTAGTTTACACACTTATTTTTTATTGTAATGAGTAGTAATGTGAATCATGTTTTTTTATCTTATAGACCAAACTAAACATTATATAATATAAATAATATTATTTATATTTTTTATTTATTTATATTTTTTATAATTATTAATAACAACTTGTTTTAAGTTATTATTAATAAGTATTATTTATAGTATCTAATATTTACATATTTATTTATAAAAAAAAGCTAAATATCTGTATTTATTTCTGCATTAAAAAAAATACGCAAGTCATGTAAAAGCAATGTAGCATACATCCATTTGAGACGTCATTACACATGCTGTTTCACACACTATTTTTGGAGAAAAAAAAAACAGTACGCAGTAGGCCGTAAGCATTACCCTAGTATGCCAAACATAGCCTGTGTGACACAAATGGCTGGTGACATTAACTAGATAAGATAACTGAACCAAGCTTAAATAATCCAGATGGCTCATAAACCCAAGATACTCACGCAGGGCTCAAAATCCTGCTTTGTCTTTTACAAGAAAACAATTATAGCTTGTTGTTTAAATCAGAGAGGAAGCCTCTGTCACAACACAAAGTAAAAGTCAATGGCACTTACTTGGAGAGTGAAACGCCTCCTGCTTTCCCAATGAGCTCCTCATGATGCAGAACTGCATCATTCCAAGGAATGTTCAGGAATTTCAGAAGCGTTCTCATCCACTTTTCCGGGTGCAGGACGAGCTGTTCATAGTGCACAGGCAGGCACTTGTCCGCTGCCTCCAGGCACTGAGTGTACATTGTCTCTATGGCCCGGTTCCACTTTGTCAGGCAGTCCCTGTAGCTGCTCAAGTCAAACCCGGCGATGGTGACTTTACGGGAGATCATGGAGTGGACGGAGGCCCTGCCGTCACGGATCATGAGGATGAACTTGGCGTGAGGAAAGATCTTAGCCAGATAAGAGAGTGATTTAAGAGCAAAAGGGTCTTTATTACACAGGTAGTTGGCCGGTTCCCCATGTTTTACGATGATCTCCAGTAGGAAAGCTTGCATGGCTGAGTCCAATACCTCATCTGTTACTCCGGCTTCATCTAGCCGCATTTTCTCCCGGCCAGAGCGGCTCCACATCTGCTTCATGGCCAGAATGCGAGGGATGACACGGGTTTCTTCTCCACAGCGCACTTCGGGGTGAGCGTCCAGCATGGCCCGCATAAGAGTGGTGCCGCTGCGAGGGACGCCACCGATAAATATAAGAGGCATGTCTTTATTGTAGATGAAGGGGGTGCTGAGGTTCTGGCCCGTGCGCAGGGTGGTGCGCAGGCTGCTCAACAGCGGCTGGCTGCGCTCCTCTATCCGGTGGTGGCACTCCATGGCGTGCCGACCCAGGTAGAAGACCGTGACGGAGCTGATGACCAGGCAGGCCACCAGTAAGTTCTGCTTCAGCTTGCCAATCATCTCGGGGGCGAGCTGGAGGGCCGGTTGAGGAGCCAGGGGTGAAGTGAGACGGGGAAGATGCAGAAAAAGGGAAGGTGAGGTTGCGGTGAACGCCCAATACTCAGGACTGGCCGTGAAGGAGCGAGTGGAGGCTGGGATCTGCTGTACGCAGCTCTCGTCGAGTACCTGAATCCATCAGGCCTGAAACACAACAGAACAGATCATTCAGTGAACCTCATATGATTACAGCATGTGTGGGTCAATGACAAATAAGAGTGTCTGTTATAAAGGTAATGACCTTTTATTGATCTAGTTCAAACATACATTCTTGGAAATGTGTTCTTTGTATTTATGTGGGTTTCATGTGGTTTAAAAAAAATGTTTAAGAACATTTTCAAGAAAGGTTTAAAGTTAATGACTCTAAAAATGTCATGTGGTGTAACCATCAAGTAAAACATAAAAATATATTTTCCTTACACCTTTAATTTTTTTTATAGTATTTATAATATTTTTTTAGTTATTATTTTTTTAATAGTTTTTATAGTATTTTTAGGTATTTTGTTTTTACAATTAATTATTATTTAATAAATATTTTTATGTTTTTGGGAAGTCACACCAAATGACAACTACAGTTGTCTTGTCATGAAAAGGTAAAATTATTTTATTTTTTTTAACTATATTTTACATTAAAATTCATATATTGACCTTGATGCACAGTCTACTCATATTTGGTTTTTCAAATAATAATAAAGCACTTTTCTAGAAAGGCTTAAATTTAATGACTCAAAAATTGTCATGTGGTGTAACCATCAAATAAAACATAAAAATATATTTTCCTTACACCTTGAATACATATGATTGCACACTTCCATTAATAACTTGTATTTTTTATGAATTTTTTAAAAGTATTTTTAGGTACTTTTTATAGTTTTTATAGTATTTTTAATGTTTTTTAATAAATTATTATTTAATGAATATTTTCATGTTTTTGGGGAGTCACATCAAATGACAACTATAGTTGTCTTGTCATGAAAAGGTTGAATTATTTTACTTCATATAAATTATATACATTTTAATTTATTAAATATATTTAAAAATGAAAATTAATATATTGACCTTGATGCACAGTCAGATGAGTCTACTCAGATTTGTTTTTTCAAATAATAAAGCTCTTTTCAAGAAAGATTTAAATTTAATGACTCTAAAATGTCATGTGGTGTAACCATCAAGTAAAATATAAAATATATTTTCCTTAAACCTTGAACACATATGTGCAGTTTGTGTTTTTTTTTTTTAGGTATTTTTATAGTATTTACAATATTTTTTTTAAAAGTTTTATAGTATTTTTTTTTATATATTTGTAAATGAATTATTATTTAATATATATTTTTATGTTTTTTGGGGAGTTACACCAAATGACAATTACAGTTGTCTTGTCATGAAAAGGTAAAATTATTTCATTTAATACAAATGTTATATAAATTTTAATTTATTAAAATTAAAATTAATATACTGACCTTGACGTACAGTCAGATGAGTCTACTCAGATTTGGTTTTTCAACTCAATTAATAATCAAAGACAAATATTGCAATCATACTTGCACTGTAAAAAAATCTAAATGAATACTACTAGCTACCCTGTTCAACCAAAAAAAAAAAAAAAAATGTTGCAAATGAAACTAAAACGAAAGAAGTTAACAAAGCAAACGGACTGAACAAAAAAAAAATGCTAGCGAGGACAAAAAGTATCAGACTTCAACATACTGGACGATAAGCACAATTGGATTTTGGAGAGCGACACTTTCGAGATATAGTAGTCTGAAATAAGAGACAGATCTGGTCGGATATCTTAAGACTGACTCATGTTTCTTCCCCCTCTCAATATACAGAGAACACATCTCCAGCAGCTACAAGATGTATGACCTTGCAGTCTTTAATTTGCACCGTGCGCTACACAACCTTAAGGAGTAGGTGGCCAACTCAAGCAGTGCACATAAAACTTGACCACACTGTTCTGGCTCTGGCACGCTGGGTTTGTTACAAGGTTTTCCTGTGCTATTCTCTGACCAAAGTGCCGATCAGTGTAGTACACTTTGGCCTGTGTCAGCACTGCGCTTAAACACACTAGTTGAGGAGAAACGGCAAGAGAGAATCCCTGGAGATCATGATGTAAAAAAAATTTCTGAAGTAAATCTGAGAGTTGTTTGCCTGTGCACAGTGTTGTGAGCCATAGCCATGTGGTTACTAAGGTGTTTTGAATACGTTGCTATGCAGTTTATAAGCTTGCTAGGTGGTTGCATTAGTCTGCATTAGGGATGCACAATAAATATTTTTTATACAATACAATTTTTACATAATATTTTATAATATATACATACACACACACACACACACACACACACAATGGCTTATTTTTTAATTATTTAGTATTATTTAGTATATTATTTATTTATTTAGACAAAATATAACATTTTAATATAAGTAATTTATTGGTTATGGGAGCAGATTATGGGAGCTGTTATTATTATAATTACCAAAAGCTAAAATTACAAGTATTAAAAACATTTCTGTTAATTAAAATAAAGTTGAAATTAAATATAAATATTGGAGTAAAAAATATAAACTAAAAATTGGAATAACTGAAATAAGTTTAAGTTAAAGGATAAAAAAATTGATTAAATATTAATATTAAAAAGTAAATAAATTCAACTGAAAACTGAAAATATAAATAATTGAAAAATGAAAATATAAAATCTAATATAAAATAATAGCATATAAATAATACTAAAATAACATTCCTACTCTTGATATCTAAGCTGACACAATATGTTTACAGTATAATCCCATTTCAAACGGGAATCATAATATTTATCAAAATAATCATGGTGTATTTGGTCAAATCATGTAGGTCTTAACAAGCTCCAATTATGTCTTGGCACTGCTTTGGTAACTTACAAGTGCTAATGAAACATTGGTCTGGATGTTTTTAGTGCACAGTTAATTTCGTCAATGAGCTGCAATTGTTGTTTTGTTTTTTTACTCAAGTTCTTTTACAGCCAAACCGAAAATATGTCAAATACATGCACAAAAATGGCCTCCAATAGGGTAATTTCAATATTCCAAAGACTACTATTTGAAACAAGGTCGCCTGTAGTGTTCATTACATTACTTACAGGTCTCGTCAAGGGAACAAAAGGTGTGTGGAGGCATTAAGCCACTTCGCTTAAAGCAGTCGCATGAGACCCTCTCAAGCCATCCGAAGGAGGTTACCCACAATGACCCACCCGGGAACCCAGCCAATAAAGTTTCTTGAGACACCTGAGCCTGGTACCGCTGGGAATCTATTCCAGGATGCTGGTGATGGTAAAGTGACCCTTAATTGACACAGCGCTTCATCTCTGTCCACATAAAGGAGATTATGTGCGATCACCATTATTCATTACTGTCAAGAATTTCTTAAAGAACCAATATTGCATTACCTTACATCATATGATGAGAATCCCCTACACCGAAGGACTCAAATACCCACATGCCGACATTTATGCACACGGACAGATTCAGATGGCATTAGGGAATCTATTAAGGCTGCAGGGAACAAATATTGATCACCAAGATGCGGTTTCCCTTATAAAATGAATAGTTACTGTCCTGGATGCTGATTGGCCAATATAGAGTTCTACTGTGCTGCTTAAACACATATGGACTGAAGGGCAAGGCAATTTTTGAGCAAGCTGATTTTAGAAAATAAACTCTCACCAGTTTAATTTGCCCAACAATGAGCCATTCACACAACATTTTTTGCATTAAAAAACTTGAGATGCATGGCATCAAATGGAAAAAAAGTAATTGATTGATCTTGAAGACGCCTACGATCTACATTTCAAGCGATTCATAGAGATCGTTATTTTTTATTATCTCGTAATAATGTTAAAACTACAGCAATGACTGCCTACTAGATGACTATGATGGGCGAAATTGTGCCACGCGTCTTTATGTGTCTTTTATGCACTGGGACGTATTTGAAAAAGAGTTCAATGCAAGCTAGCGGTAGTGCAATTAATGAAATTTTAATTTCAGTTTCGATTTTAATAAAACGATCATTGAGCCGCTTGCCATTCCTTTTATTTTTAGCGGTGCGCTTTTGCTGTCCTTAAAAGCGCAATGCCCAAATAAGTCAAATCTTTTAACGCGACTGTCATAAAAAGCAGTTTACTGCAGGACATACTTTATTTTAAAAAAGTTATTAAAAACGCATTTACTGCGAAACAGCCTGTTCCTCAGGAGCATTTTGTGAGCGCACTCCGACACGGAGCTGAACAGGAACAAGCAAAGTACACTTGGTGCGCACATAAACGGTCAAATACACAAAAAAATGTCAAAAAATGTCTTTTTTGTAGAGTATTTACATAAAGATAGTCAGTTATGTCTTAAATTAACAAACAACTGGGAAAGAAATCGGGCGCATGTCAGTATATTAAATCCATGCATTCTGTCTTAAAGAGACAGCAGCCTAATAACCTACTGCTGGCTGTGTCATTAATGTTAATCAAACAACAAAAGACAGAGAAAATCACTCACTGCTCTTGACTGAATCCCTAACTTCAATAAGAATCAATATATATTTAATTCATACAGTGATGCAGTGTTTTAAAGTTTAAAGTTTTGAAATACTGTTTTTTTTTTTTAACTGTTCGAATATCAAAGTCATTATAGGATTGTTTTAGTCTGGATATTCTCAATAGTACATTTAAAAACTCAAAAGATCGCGATTCAGATCGCGGATCATGATTTTGCATTATAAGATCGTGATGTGATATTTTGGAAAGATCGCCCACCCCTAGTGTATTGGTATAGAGATGCAAAAAAAAAAAAAAAAAAAAAATCTTTTAACTTGAATGCCTCATTTTTAAAATGTAGTTTCATGCACAAGATGCTGCAAAAGTGGCAAGCTAGTGCATGTTTTCATGGAAAAGCAGTGCAGTGGATTGCAAAACCATGAGAAGCAGCACTGTAAAAGATTTTGGAGGTCAAAACTCAAATGACTTGCTGCATTGAAAATTTTCAGTTTGTCCAACTAATGTATATGTTAAAATACTTTAAATTTACATAATTAAATTGAGCCAAATGAAAGTCTGCAATGCAGCAAGTCAACATTGTGTTCTGCGGTTGTCATTTTAATTGAAAGTAATTTAACATTTCCACAACAGTGTCATTTTAACATCATCACAAATAACGCATTGTGTTTACCAGCAATCTGTGATGGAAATGATGATGAGGGAAATTTAATTTTAATTAAGCTAGCAATTCACGTGTCCTAAATATATGACACGATGCAAAATAATATTTTTTTTATCCACACTTCATGTCGCATATTATAACTCTTCACTCTTCAGCCGTTTTTCTCCTCTATAACCAGGCATACCAACTTAACCGTTAACATATTTCGTCATTCATCATCTATAAACCGCTGACTGTCTTTCCTTCTATATCCCTGACAGAAATAAAACTGCTGTGACAAGCAAACACTGAATTTCATGTTGATGTTATTGGTGACGTCTATCTTACAGCATTAATCATACACTCAGATAAATGTCAGAGCCACCCTCATCAAACTGTGACATCCTATGAACATCAACCGCCTCTGATAAGTGCGAGGAACTTAAAGCTCTCTTTCAAGGCCTGCGCAGATTTACTTTGATGGAGAGGGGCCTTGCTCGTGATGGATTTCTTGGCCGCAGGCTGTTAGTGCTGACAGATGGTAAACAGGAATTCCACACCCAGAATCCTCAGTGTAATGGATGAGGCTCTCCACAGGAGTAAGCGATGTTGTTCAGGAACATCTTCCCTGAAATGTGTCACAGGATGAGTCACGGTTTCATCCTCTTCCCTGTCTGCTTTAAGTTCAAGCTCACTTATAAAATGCTCATATGTTAGAAACCCACTCCAGTTTATTCCACAGAGGAGAAACGGATCTCGTACAAGCTGAGTGGGATGTTCAGACTAGTAAAGCTAATGAGACGGCTACATTACTGATCAGAAAAGATTGAACAAATGGAAGTCATGGATGTTTACTCAGTCATTAACAGACGTTTTAAAGCCAGCATTATCTGGATGTAAATCACTCCACTCCAGTGCGGAACAGCCTGTTAGCTGATTTACTATTGTGGTTAAGCGATGTTTGGTCTCGCGTTTCACATTCGTGAAAGAGAAATCAAGAAGGTGTTGGTATTAAATTAATAGAGCTTCCACACTTCTGTTACGGATATCCTCCACTGGATTTGACATTGATCTGTTTGGGAATCCTCCACAGGCCTGTGCTGAAACCAGACCACAGCATCACTTAATAAGACGAAGAGCCTAAGAAGCGTTTCTTTAACAAGACATGAAGGGTTTCTCACTCTTCGTTAACAAAACTATGAAGGAGGGTTACACTTTCTGGAATAAAGAATGCATCAGTGCTTTTGATTCCTTCTTGCCTTGGTTACTCCTTATTGATGTACTTCACTCATCTGAGCTCTTCCAAAAATATTCTGAAAAAATGTATCATGGTTTTCGCACCAATATTGTTTTCAACACTAATAATAAGAAAATCAGCATATTAGAATAAATTCTGAAGGATCATGTGACACAGAAGACTGAAGACGCTGTTGAAAACTCAGCTTTGCATTCATAGGAATAAATTAAAGTTAAAACAGAAAACAGTTATTTTAAATTGTAATAATATTACTGTATAGTTTGATCAAATCAAAAAATGTAAAATATATATATATATATATATATATATATATATATATCTTACTGACCCCAAACTTTTGAATGATAGTGTATACACTTACTAGCCATATTAAAGATTAATTTAAATATAATTATTTTAATTTATTAATTTTTATTTAATCATAAGTTTTTAGTATTTTAATTTTTTCTACATGGTATATCATGGTAAATGGTATATCATTTTAATGTTTATGCTTTTCATTCATAACATGAAAATAAACAAGCTTATCAATATCGCCCACTATTTTAATATCAGTGCATTCCTATTATTTTTCACTTAAAATCACCATGAAATCAATATTTACTCTTTTTTTATTTATTCTTAATTTTATGGAACACCGCAGTATTTATTATAAAAGATTTATCTGTGCACACATCATTATTTTTTTAATTCATGTGGCCTCAATCAAAATAACTTAGGACATCTCTTCTTTACTCTGATTATGTGTTTATTGGCGTGAAGGCGGGACAACCTGTCATTCACATGAGATCGCAGCGAAAAATGATCCAATCAATTCCCGATTGGGAAAAAGAACTTGTTCACAACATTTTCAAGGAGCCAACTTGTTCAAAAAAGCTATTGCTCAAGAAGCCGTTTCACTCGGATACACATCACAGTAGGGAAGAAGGAAAGCCTACGCAACTTCCGTTTCATGGCGACTTAAAAACCGAAGATTGGATGCTTAAAAAGCCTAAGAAAATTCCATTTGGGTTACTTGGGTATCACAGGAAATACTTTCTTAGACTAAAGACTGTGGTAACACAGAAAAAGAAAATCTAACAATTCAGACATGGGAAAAGATCAAACTCAGTAATCTTCCCTTTCATACAACACTGATCCTTCCTAAGGAGGTTCAATCTGAACCACTTGAACAAAACCCTTCAGAAAAGATACCTCAGAAAATGAAATCCAGCACCGGTGAATAAGCAACAGACAAAGTGAGCAGGATACTTTTCATTTTAGATATGAGGGCTTCTATTCAAAGGGCGAGAAGAGAATGATGTAAAAAGCGCTTTGTGAGCAGAACCATGCAATCATTCTCGAATTTGACAGCCGTGTGTTGACAGCATTTCTGAACGATTACAAAAGACACAAAAGGATGGGTCACGTGTCAACCATTCCTTAACAATCACGCACATTCATCTACCCATCTCACCTGTCAAAGCTCAATGCAAGCATTACAGTTGCTTTGAGAAAAGCTTTTAGGTAACCTTAATAAATAGAGTTAGGGTTGCATAGTACATCTGTACCATTTTCATAATATTATTCAGTTAATATTAGGATTTTTTTAATGTATCGGCTGGTACTGGAATTATTATTTTGATTACTTTCCCCCTCACTTAAAGGGATAGTTCACCCAAAAATGACAGTTTCTGGTCCCCATTGACTTCCATAGTATTTTTCCATATTATGGAAGTCAATAGGAAACAGCAACTGTTTGGTTACCCATTTTCTACAAAATATCTTTTATGTTCAACAGAAGAAAGAAACTCATACAGCTTTGGAACAACTTGAGTCTGACAGTAATTTCATTTGGGTGAACTATCGCTTTAAAGTTAATTTTTAAACACTAATAATTTAATAACACTGAAAAAAAATATAGAATTTTAATATCAGCTGTAACATCAAAATATCCACGTATTGGTATCAGAATTTTAATATTTTTAGTACATCCCTAAAATATAGCAATATCAAAAATGTTTCACTAAAACACAGTAATCATCCGCCATTGGCTAAACCTGATTCTTCAATCAAGGCTGAAACAGACACTGGGATAAAGAGTGGCATTAAGGCACTCGCTAATCTGTGACGCTCTTATTTCTTGCGACCTCCAACCCCAAGGCCTGCTGTAGAAAGCCTTTTAAGATCGCATTACTTCATATTAGGACATCCACATTTTGACAGCGATTTTCTACATTTTGAGAGAGGCTTTTAGGTTCTTGAATGAACTTGAATGAATCGTGCAATACTGAACACATTTTGCAGCACATTTAAAATGATCTATGACAATGTGGACTTGAGAACCAAAGGGCCTAATCTAATATTCAGATGCACCGACTACAGTGTTTCATCTAAGATGCCCAAAGTGCGGTGTTGCAGTGCTAAAACTGATCTGAAGTGGCAATTCAATCAGCTCACAAGTACAAAACCTCCAGAGTAATTTCTCCGTAGTTAACATTCAGTACAAATGATAGTGCTTGAGCATCAGAATTGGCTGACAATCTCGGCGTAAAAACATCTCAATCCCCACTGCCTTCTAGTGGCTGGGTCAGAACTACCTTCGCTATTGGAAAAATGATGCAAAGAACAACACAAATTAATCAGGATTAAAAACATGACACATCATAGGCAGTGAATGCATCTTTTAGCCTTTAAAGAAGAGATACAACACTATAGGAAGGTCTCTGTTGAAAGTCCATGTTTCAGGTCTCTGTACACAATCATGATTGCGCAAAATGCAAGGACAGATCAATACGCAAGTGTTGCGCTTGTGAGACGAAACCACAAGAGAAGTTAGTGTTACAGCAGAAGTGTTAACAAAAAGGACTTTCCATCAAATAGATTTTCAGTTTAAGCAGACAGAGAAACAGTAGTATGACAGTAATTTAATGCTCAGTTTTTAATTCTTAGTAACTTAATAAATTCAAAATGAAGCTAAATATACCAATGAAATACATAAATACAAAAATTTAATGAAAATAGATTAATTAATTAAAATAAAATAAATCTTAAAATAAAAAATATTTTTTCATGAATTTTACAAGAAATGTCAACTTCTCAAAAGTTTATAAGACTAGTCAACTTCAGGGATCAGCCAGAACCCCAAGGAACAATGAAGAATATGTACACACACACACACACACACAAATAGATTTCTGTGCCATATATCACATCTAACAGTCTGTACATCTGTCTCTCTCTAAGATCAGACAAGAAAATCAGTCAGCGGTCATTTTCATTGTACTAATGCTTGGCCAAAGCACAACCTCATTTCAGTGAAAGGTATTTCTATTGTCCAAAATAATCTTTTGAATCTCAAAGGGCTGTCTGGCCATAAATTATGAATTTGGCTGAAGTGACTGCCAGGCCATGGGGCTACAGACGGGCTCTGTTCACAAAACCCAAACAGAATCATTTGTCAATCACCAAATGTACTTCTGCGAGAAATAATTTTAATTTTGACACAATTAATAACATATTATTCCTGTTTATATTATCAGAACGAATAGCAGTGCTTAAAATCAAACGATTATAAAGGTCGTCTCCAATTATATATTTGTGTTTTTATCTCATTTGACATGCACACATCAGGGTTTGACAGACAGCAGATTGATGTCACTGACAGCTCGGCTGTCTTCCTATACTGTTCAATTCAAACGCTGGCACGTGCCAAGTCCGCATTATTTTTCCCCAGTCAAAACATAAGACCAGTTTTTAAAAAAAGACTCAAAAACTTAAGGTGGACTAAAACAAGGAAAAGGGTTGTTTTGGTTCTCGCCGAAGTAGATCGAGATGCGGTTATAACGGATGGTAATGCAAATACATTGTAACGCTGCAACACTTTTGGATTATGTGTAAAGAAACGCACCTGGTTTGGTAGATCCGTCACGACAGACGATGAATGGGTTACACAAGAACTCTTTGTAGTCGAGGACAACCGCACAGACGTGCCATTCGCTTAAGCCGTCCCATTCACCGCTTTAAAATGCGACACTCTCAACGTCTAGGCGCTCACCACAACTGTATCACATCGAAGCGCGTCACCTTCACTAGGTTGCCAGATGCCCGTTATTTCTCCTCAACTTCACATAGAGGTTTTTATTAGTTCTCTTTCTCAAACATGCACGACCTGATTTTGACGGTTTGTAAAGTTGCGCAATCGCATTAGACGATTATTTTAAATATATTATTTTAAACCTAAGCAACTGAGCGGAAATCTTCTCTGACCGAACCATAAACAACGGTCTTTCGTGAGGAGCTTTTATCTCACACAGGCAACACGATTACTGGTTCACTGTCTGAAGAAAAATTTTAATAGCAACGCTCCGATTGGTCCAGAGGCTATGTGACGTGTTTGTTTCGACGTATGCTATTGGTTAATACGCGCAGTCGGCTTTAACCCCGCCCTCTTTGGTTGTGTTTTGCAAGAGAGCCCCGTGGTCTTCCAGGGTTCTTAAAGGGATAGCACATCCTACTGTTGGCTGAGAACTTGTGCTGAGAAACTGTGACTGCGGTTTACTTTTTTCTGGAACAAATATCGCTGATATGAACAAAGTAAAATATTAAACAATTAAAATCTTTCATAGTTAAATTAATAAGGGTTAGGGATGTTAGAATTTTGACTCATGCATTTTATCTGATTAACTAGATAGTAAAGTTTGGATACAAACTTTAAGTTGGCTTGAAAAAGCCTAGCCAGAAAGTTTGTGAAAGTTTTAAAAGATTGAAGTTTG
>JAFVLL020016042.1:0-11996 GCA_021397915.2 Tor tambroides
TGTTGATTTTGATTGCTTCTATTGTCCTCTTTTGTAAGTCGCTTTGGATAAAAGCGTCTGCTAAATAACTAAATGTAAATGTAAATGTAAATGCTGACGACACAGCTTAATGCTCATTGGTTCAAACAATCATCACAGTCGAGCACAATAAGCACAGTCAAGGCGGACAGTTCTGCCCTCTCGAAGTGGAACAGATAGCTACGAGATCAAAGGCGGATATCGTATTATTCTCACTCAAGTGCTGTGCTGCTGATAAACGTGATATAATTTCAGTTCTGTTGCTTTTATATGAAAATAAATATGATGAACAAGACACTCAAAGCACTTGCTATTTAATTCCATATGAAAGGCATATTTAATACAAACATGTATTTTAGATTTTTATACCACATATGACAACAATCACATCTCACAGAGATTGCACATATATATATATATAGTGTTTGGGAATATTCATGCATAGTTGAAACACATAATCACATGAAATCAGATAAAAAATAAAACATTTTAAAAGAGAACGCAACATTACGGTTGTTTGAACCAATGAGCATTAAGCTGTGTCGTCAGCCAGTCGTTTCCCATCGTGCTTTTTGTCAGCGCAGCTGGGGGAGAGCAACGAGAGATTTTTGGCATACGTTGGCATGACATCAGAGCAAGGCGAACTGCCATCAGACACATTTCTAACCGGCATGCATCTTTCGGTGATCACCGGTGATTGGTTCTGCGCAGATTTTGCTCATCTCAAACGAGCATATTATTATAATAATACAATATAATCAAGGAAACAGCCTAGCGAATAAAATGCCATAAAAGATCTAATACATAAAATGTGTAACTGTTTTTAAGAGTTCTAGAGTTTGTACAGGTTTGACTTCATTTTATAGGTTATAAAGACAGTCCAGTGGAGTTCATGAAGTTCATTCTCTCTTCTTATCCAAAGCTACAGAGAGATACAGGTGGTTTTGAGTCACTGAAGATTTCAGGAACCACATGTAATCACCATCTCTCCCTAATCCCATGCCCTAATCGGGGTTACAGTGTTACCCGAAAGACCCCGATCTCCTGATAAATCACTCTACTATTTACATTCACCTGCTGCAAAGAAATTGGAAATTGCACTTTTTTTTTTTTTTTTAACTTTTTGGTGATTTACTGTATTATGTATGTCAGGGATGGGCAGCTTCAGTCCTAAAGGGCCACTGTCCTGCAGAGTTGTGCTCTAACCTCAATCAAACACAACTGAATGAATTTTTATTCATTCGATCTTATAAAAGTTTAAAAAAAATTTTTTTAATGTCTTTATTTTAAATAGGTTTTGAATGATAGGCCAGTTGACACTGAACCTGAACACTTGACAGCATGATTTGTGGAGAAAAATTACTTTTTCACAGATCAGATCGCGTAGTGAGCCTTGTTCATCTTCAAGGTAAGACTCTAAATCTATAAATGTAATTGTCGTACAGGGCATAGGGCTATGGTAACAGTGCTGTTTCATGGTAGGAGATATCTTACTATTTCCATATGGTGTGTTCTTTTTATGGTTCAAAATGATCAAAACTGAGCAATTCTATGTGTACCACAAAAAAAAACAGCTACTTATTTTAATCATGATTGTCTTCTGGTGTAATACTTCAGCAAAACTTTAGCAAAGCAAAACACATATTCAATGTGTTATTAAATGCTTTTGGAGAAGAGAAGAAAAACATAAGGCATCCCAGATGAACATGATAGTAATGTTGCCACAGAGGTAAAAATAAGTTCTTCCATTTTTTAGTTAAGCCATTAACTAAAATATGGGAAGTCATGGCCTAATGGTTAGCGAGCCGGACTCGTAACCCAAAGTTTGCGAGTTTGAGTCTCAGGTCCGGGTTAGGGTTAGGGTGAATGTACAGCGCTCTCTCCACCCTCAATATCATGACTGAGGTGCCTTTGAGCAAGGCACTGAACACTCAACTGCTCCCCGGGCGCCGCAGCATAAATGGCTGCCCACTGCTCCGGGTGTGTGTTCACTGCTGTGTGTGTGCACTCTGGATGGGTTAAAATGCAGAGCACAAATTCCGAGTATGGATAACCATACTTGGCCACGTCACTTTCACTTTCTTAAAACCAGTGGAGAGTGGATTATCATTGTAACGTTTCATTGCAAACCAAACAATTTTGCAGTTTCTAAATAATTCTAAATAATTAGTTTGGCAAAGCATGTTTTCATTAATGTTCTTTGGAAAGAGTTAATTTTGCACCTTGGGTGTACCCTATAATTGCATAGACCTACTTTTCATCAAGCAGCACTAGTTTTCACGTAATTATAAGAATTGAGCATGTTTGTAATTTGTCAATAATTTAGTTATTAATACTTTAAAGTAATAGGATAGTATGGGAGGTGTCATTTGTTAATTTTGTCTAATTTTTACATTTAAAATAACATTATTTTCAAGGCAGTTGCAGAATGAAAGTAAAATGGAAAATGAGGGTGCAGCTGTACCAGTTCTGTGGTTCAAGTCGAATCCAGTAGAACATGTGTCTCCACGTTGCAGGATCAATTTACAGATTTGGACAGCCAGAGGACAGGTTCAGATCAGGATTTGTTTAGTAAGGGTTTATTAGATTGATTTAAGGGTGCTATATGTATTTTTTAGTGTATTAAAATGTATCAAATGATACATCTGATCACAGAATCAAGGTAGTTTCAACGATTGATGTTTTTATTTTAATGAGTTTAGAGCAAAAACATGGTTTTAATATCGTAAATTGTCGTATTTGTTGCTATGCTAACAGCTAGCCCCAAATGAACATGTTGTGAGTTGTCAGTTTGATTAATTTACACCATTGAATCAGTTTGATTAATAAACGCCATTACAGACAATAATGTGGTTTTGTACTGAACATATTAATCAATATTTGCTTTTGTTTTTCAGATTTCAACATTTATGAAGATCTTATACTGCAACTGAGTGTTTCACCAAATTTTATTGCAGAGGAGGACCACTCTGCCATATTTTGAAGAATATACTGCCATACTACAGGTATCGTCATAACATCATATCTAAGGGGATGATCAGGAGGACTTCAGCATTATCTTGGAGGATGTGCTTGGAACATCAAGCTAGTGTCTGTGCCATTCTTCCTTGACTCACACATGGACTAAACCTCACCTATACCTGGAGAACTGAGACACATTTGAGGCCTTTCAGAAACTATTCTTGGAACTGGATGTGTGCATGTTTTTCCTCAAATTACAATCACTCACAAACACATTTATGGCTTAGATTTTGGCTTAGACTATTTATTGATTGATTGATTTTAAGTTTTTGGATTTATACGTTATGTCATTAACACAATTTAGTCCAGAATGTGACTTGCCACAATTACATGATCCGTTTGTTTGTTTGTTTTTCATATATTTAAACTGCTGCCTAAAATTTTATATAGAATGTTTTATAAACAATGTTTCTTTAATGTATACCAACATATGTGTAAACAATGAATAATGGATACAGTACTAAAAATAGTTTGAGAACAAACAAATGCATTATGTATTCATTATCGTTCCTTAAAGGGGTCATCGGATGCCCATTTTCCAGAAGTTGATATGATTCTTTAGGGTATTAATGAAAAGTCTATAACATACTTTGGTTAAAATTTCTCAATGGTAGTGTAAAAAAACACTTTAGGCCGTGTTCACACTTGGCGTCTTTTTTGAAGCTGCCGGCGTCTGTTTTACATTATAATCCTATGGAGTAAACCGTGTTTTCAAAAAAGTCCTGAGCGCTTTTTAAAACGCCACCGCCGGCGTCTTTTTCTGCAGCTCAGAGCGTCTTTTTCTGCAGCTCAAAGCGTTTTTTCGAGTTGAAAAAAGTTCAACTTTTCTGAAAAAAACGCCCTACGTCAAGCGCCTTTTTGACAGCTGACCAATGACAAGCGAGTGGTGAGTCGTTTCCATAACAACAAAAACAAGAGAAAAAAGGAGCATCCAACCGGAGCTCCTGGACTAAATTGTTGGAAGCACCATACAGTTTCCTTCCCCGTATAATGTCGCGCTCCCACAAACGTTGTTGTGAACCGACATTACCCTCCCCGTTAACTTCAAAAGCCAACGTAAACTTCAAAAGCCGACATTTCTGCAGCACACAGCGCTAGGCTACCATTGCAGCTGTTGTTATAGCAACAAAAGACGCCCTAGGCTGCTATTTGTAACCAAAACGCTGCCAGCTTTTTATTTTACTAAAAAAGCGCTCGTCAACTTTTTGTAGTCAAAAAAGACGCCAAGTGTGAACACGCCCTTATACTCACTTCTTCTGTAGATAAAGCTGGATCACGAATGATTCGCACGAACATAGACGCATTTAGGCAGATCGGGATCGGCGCATTCCTTTAAAAACTAAAGTAACGTTAATCCTCTGCGTCTTCAGCGGCTCAGATGTCGGGAATAAATGACGAATGTTATATTCATTACTACATCCAACAACAAAACACCTCAATTGCTTAATCGGAGGCATCTTGTCTTCCCCTGCACTGGAGTCGACACAATGGCGGACGGATGACTGCTCACCCAGGGCGGGTCTAAGGTAAGACGATCTTGTCAAACAACTATTATGGGAGCGGCCTGTGCAGAACTACGTCATTCTGACAGGAATCTCAGAACAGCCTGATTTGAGAAAGAGGATTTAAAAAAAACACTGGGTGGATTTTTATCGTTATAGGATGGATGTGTACACACACTTCCAACACACATTTTTGTTCAAACAACTTGTAAAGTGAATTTTGCATCCGATGACCCCTTCAACATAAAGGCAGTACATTTAATAATTAAGTCACTTTCATTAATACAAATGATAAAATTTTACTTAATTTATTGGCGAGTCATATTACATTAAGCAAGCACATTCCACTGATAATATTAAATTCATTGGAAATTTTACACAATTTATTCTGATAGATTCCATTTCAAAAACTCATCTTAAAAACTAATTAAAATATTTTGTGTAATATTGTTACCAACATTTTGAACTACATAGCACATAATTTTTTTGTTTTTTTTTGTTTTACAGTGTAATAATCCATCTTCTAACTTCTTAAGCCCGAGGCACACTGCACGATTTTCGGCTGTCCCAGGTGAAAGACTGGCATACTGAAACAATTGTGGCGATTTCTGATTGGCCACAATTATTTCACGATGCCAATCTTTCGTCTGGGACAGCCGAAAATCGTGCAGTGTGTCTCGGGCTTTAGACACAGAATCTGATGTGTTTGTAACAGCTGCTCTACTGCCAGAAGCAGAGATGATCTCTGTCTTTGACAAATCAGATCATATCAAGCTCTTCTTCATTTTTCTCGTCTCTTATTCTTCTCTTCTCACCCATCACATCCTCTTCATGTGTGTCTACAGCTCCAGATACCTTAGAAAATAATTCAAATCAATTAAAATGTGATTTTAGTTTGAGAAAAACTGCAGATGTTTCAAGTGTCTCATTAGCGAGTCATTTGAATCACTCTACATAGGCAGCAACTCATGACTTTAACTATTGATTTCATTAAAAACCTGTGAAATAATCACTCTAAAACTTTTATCAATACTTTTTGATGTTGAATTAATGATAATTATACTTTTTTATTGCTTTTGTTTGACATTTTATTGCTTTTTATTTTATTGCTTAATTGACTTTTTTGCTTTGCTTTCCTTTATCTCATACTGATTATTAAAAAAAAAAGAGTATTAAAGCATAAAATTACCATGACGTGAGTAAAGATTTAGGAAACGTGCAAAGCTGAAATACGTTTGTCTAAAAACAATGCTACATACAGTTATATCAGTTTTTATTTTTTTGAGCAAAATCTCACCCTTTTTGATTAGTAGTACTAGTAATATTTTCATCATATCATTAGACAACATTTTAATGTGTGTTTCACCAAAAATTCAACTTTCAATTCTTCTTTTGTCTATTTCATAGTGATTGAGCAGCTTGTGAACAAGACTTTTATTTTGGTCTGGCGTTGTGACGTCATAAGGACGCGTCGAGCTCCTGTGTCTGTGTTTAAGAAAGGTACGGTGTGTTTTTAATCGTTAATGTTTTAATCTAAACCGTTCAAACAATTATGTATTTTATTTTTTTTTTTACAAGTGATGTAGAACGAACTAAATTACGTATGAATGTAACATTATAATGCTTTTTTCTGTTACTTTACTATTGTCGTGTTTATATTTAACATGAGTAAGCGCATCCACACATGAGTAACAGAAAAGATGCGTCTAAAATCGCTCCCTTTATCGGTTATCCGTTTATCAAAAACACGATTTCAGTCACTGGCGAGTAGTAACTGAACCGGTTTCTTCGCAAAATGATTCACTTGCTGTGTTCGAGATGGCACACTAGCTTACTGTTTACTGCTCACTACACAGCGCATCTGCCTGCTAGTTTTTTCAAGAATGGTGTGTGTAAAACAGTATACAATAAGCAACAAATAATGTTTCGGAGTAGTATGCTACAGTGTTGTTACATGACCAACACTGAACATTAATTCAGCACAGCTGTCCAGGCTGTTACCTTACAAATAATAATGTGCTAACTGTTCTTTGTACAAAGCCTTGCTAATAAGGGTTTATACTAGTAAACAATGCCATGTTACCCATTTGAACTCATTTAGTAAGTAATGAGCTCTACAGTTTGAACAGAACTAATTCAACACTGAGCTGTCTTTAACTGAACTATACATATAAATAAATTATATATATATATATATATATATATATATATATATATATTTGTTTTATTTATATATATATATATATATATATATATATATATATATATATTTTTTTTTTTTTTTTTGGTAGTTACACTAAGTGGAAAAGGCAGTATATTCTAGTTAGACTAAATGCAACTAATGCATGCCTGCCTTAGACTTCAACTTGGAGTGAGGTTTCCTCTGGTGGGTGAGGTGGTGTTTTGGTTGGGGGCATTTTGTTATAGTTTTTTTTTTTTTTTTAAATTCACTACATTTCAGGCATATTCATCATGCTAAATTTTTGTATGTAATATTTAGTTTGCAATGGTATCTATTCAGTGTCTCATCAAAAGTTGTGATGAAGTATGACACTGCCATTAGATTTGGTGCTAGAACAGAGTTTGCTGCCAATACAGTAAATACTTTGTCACTGTACCATAACACAGTATCACATGGTATACTGTTATGTAAAATGCTGTTTTTGATGCCATCTGTTTCCTTTCTTCAGATGGATCTCTTAATCAGTCCTTTCCTTTTTTATTGAAAATAAATGCCTTTCCAATCAGGGAGGTGATGGGAAAAGGAGAAGAATGAGTTTGGCATAAGGCGGATTTGCTACACCACTGATACTACCGATAATCAGGTGTCTTTTGAAGTGTTGTTTTAGTAGCCTCTGCCTACAAATTGTGCTATTTGCACTGAGTAAACAGACACTCCATTTCTTTTTAAAGCTTCTGTTTTCATAATAGAAATATTTTTATTTGATATTTATAATAGTACTGCAATATTATTATTATTATTATTATTGTTGTTGTTGTTGTTGTTATTTAATATCTTGGAAAAAATCTGTACTGTATAAAGTGCTTTAGAGATATAGGTAACGTCATTTGACTTGACTGGAAATATGGATTAAATTCATTATTTTCCTCAAAATTCTACAAACGATACCCCATAATGACAACGTGAAAGATCTTTGTTTGAAATCTTTGCAAATTTATTTAAAAACAAAAATCACGTACATAAGTATTCACAGCCTTTGCTCAATACTTTGTTGAAGCACCTTTGGCTCCAATTACAGCCTCAGGTCTTTTTGATTATGATGCTACAAGCTTGGCACACCTGTTTTTGGGCAATTTCTCCCATTCTTCTTTGCTGGACTTCTCAAGCTCCATCAGTTTGGATGGGGAGCGTCAGTGCACAGCCATTTTCTCCTGAACTCTCCAGAGATGTTTAGTCAGGTTCAAGTCTGGGCTCTGGCTGGGCCACTCAAGGACACTCACAGAGTTGTCCCGTAGCCACTCCTTTGTTATTTTGGCAGTGTGCTTAGGGTCGTTGTCCTGTTGGAAGATGAACCTTTGCCCCAGTCTGAGGTCCAGAGCGCTCTGGAGCAGGTTTTCATCAAGGATGTCTCTGTCATCTTCCCCTTGATCCTGACTAGTCTCCCAGCTCCTGCCGCTGAGAAACATCCCCACAGCATGATGCTGCCACCACCATGCTTCACTGTAGGGATGGTATTGGCCAGGTGATGAGTGGTGCCTGGTTTCCTCCAGACATGACATTTGCCATTCAGGCCAAAGAGTTCAACCTTTGTTTCATCAGACCAGAGAATTTTGTTTCTCATGGTCTGAGAGTCCTTCAGGTGCCTTTTGGCAAACTCCAGGTGGGCTGTTATGTGCCTTTTATTGAGGAGTGTCTTCCGTCTGGCCACTATACCATACAGGCCTAATTAGTGGAGTGCTGCAGAGATGGTTGTTCTTCTGAAAGGATCTCCTCTCTCCACAGAGAAACGCTGGGGCTCTGTCAGAGTGACCATCTGGTTCTTGGCCACCTTTGCAAAGGCTGTGAATACGTATGTATGTGATTTTGCAAAGATTTCAAACAAACTTCTTTCACATTGTCATTATGGGGTGTTGTTTGTAGAATTTTGAGGAAAATAATGAATTTAATCCATTTTGAAATAAGGCTGTAACAGCAAAATGTGCAAAAAGCGACACGCTGTGAATGCTTTCCAGATGCACTTGTATGGTAGCATGCCATTCCAAACACAGCTTCTGTACTGATTTCATTGTACTGTTATATCTAGCAGATTCTGCCAAATATAGTAGGTTATCCAGGTATTCAATGCATACAGAAAATATGCACAGTATTGATGGTTTTCATGTGACGTTACACCCTTACAGGACCGACCACCTGGAGGGCAAAACGAGGCTTTGCTCCACTGACCGCCAGTTATTTTTACTCGGTTTGTGTTAATCAGTAATGTAGTAAAACGCTGATATTAAAAGGCGAAGTTCAGTACACACCTTACTGATGATGCATACTTTGTACAGGCAAGCAAATGAACCCAGAATATAAATGCAATGTACAAAGTTTTGCATTAAATGGTTTCCCATAGAAAACCATTATAAAGAAAACACGGAACCATTTAGCGCATTACGTTCATATTCCGGGCTCATCTGCTTGCCTATATAAAGTAAGCATAATCAATAAAGTGTGTACTGAATTTGTACTTTTAATATCACTGTTTTAAATACATTAAGGCACTTTAAGTGTTTTCACAACGATTTGTCATGCTGTTTAGTGATTGAAATGTTACAGCGGGTACATAATATGAATTGCAAATGGCCAAACCTTGCAATTTGTTCACATATCTTTGTTCTTTTGAGAGGTGACCTAAATATTTGCGGCTTGAAGAGCTGACAGGCTTGTGCTGCAGTACTATGGATGTTTTGCCCTCCAGGAGTTTGAGCCGGTCACGTGACTGAATGTTATGAATACTAATTGGATACTGCAGAAATAGTAAGAGTAGTGTGATTATATGAAATTTCGAACACCGCAACTTTCGATTAAGTGCTTGAATCTCCGCACTCTGACAACAGCCGCTGCTCAAAACAAGAACAAATGTATAATGACTTTATTAATAACGTGTTTACAAAGTGTTATAAACTAATTGTTTTACCTGAAGTATAATATTAAATATCTTAATTTCAATAAATACTAAATATAAATCATAACTATATAAGAAATGCCTGTATAGTGTGTTAATTTATTCATTTGTAGTATTAGTTTTGAATGTTAGTTAATCAGGGGTGCGTTTTCCAATAGCAACTATGGCCGGTAACGATCAGCAACAATGAACTTGCGACCATAGTTGCTTTTGGGAAACACACCCCAGGTTGATTTAAGGTTATAAACTCTCAGTCTGGGGTGTGTTTCCAAAAACCATCATTAGCTAACTATGGGCGTTAGTTCCATTGAACTTGATTGGTAAACACGGAACTTGCGACCATAGTTGCTTCTGGGAAGTGCACCCCAGACTGACTGCCTTACCAGTGCACTGATTACTGAGCTAGGGAGCTGATTAAGACACACTCAGAGATTTAGTTGATTTATTTTTCTTTTTGTTAATTATTCTCATCTTAAACAGAACAAAGTGTCCAAATACACACAAAAGCTCCTGCTGAAGCAACTAAGATCCATGTGACACGCTATTATAAAGATGGCGTTAATTAAAGTGGAGAGTGAAGACGTGAAGATTGAAGAAACATTCAGAGTCAAACATGAAGATACTGAGGAACAAACAGGTTGGTTTTCCTTCTCAAAGCTGAACTCACTCAGTTGATCCTTAAAATGTCCAGCTCTGCAGAAATGAATGATATTAAATGTATTATATATATATATATATATATATATAATATAGAATGTATTTTATTTGGAAAATGGTTTTATTTGATATGTCACACATTCGATAACTATACACAACAGTAAATGATGAATCAAGCAATAACTAAGTCATATGTCATTAACATCAGCCTAGTAACAATAATAAAACATTTGGACCACTGACACAGCTTTTACAGCAGTTACTGCATGCTGTCTATATTTTTTCTTCATTTAAAGGGCTGTGGTGAGGGGGAAAAAACACTAAGTAACTTTATAAGAAACTGCAAAACAATAGATGCTTTAAATCAAACGGTTTAATTGTTTATAAGTGGAAAAACTAAGATGAAAACACTACCTTAAGATGAATTTTCTACACAATTTTTATTTTTTTAAATATTTTTTTTTTTTCCCCCAACAGTCCAAGCATGCCTATAAGAACAGTTCATAAAACAAACTATTAAAGAATAAATTTAAATAATTGAAAATAATAATTCTGCTCCACAACAGATTCCAAATGACATGAGGCTTCATAGTTGTTTCATTTAAACAGCATAAGCACCATAATCAATGAAGTACTTTTTTTATTTTTTTTTATTTATTTATTTATTTTTTTTGGACATTTGAAAGTCAGGCCAAAATTTATTTGTCCACATAGATGTTTTCTTTTGTTTCATTTAAATTTTTCACAGACCAACTTGTAGGCAGTTGCAGGTGAAATATATTTGTATGGCTGGAAAGGGGGAGCAGTTCAAAAAGAAAATAACATTTAAAAAGAATAACATTATTGTATATCCAATTCACTTAATTTTAATTCAGAGATATAGAGCAGGAAACATTTTTAAACTACAAGTAAAAATTGTTGGTGATTATATTCATTATTGATTATTCTTTTCATTGTTTATTTTGATTAATTGATGCAGCCCTATATTAATGCTACACTTCATTAACTGGTTAGGTTGTTCATTGTTTTCAGGTTAAAATATAAACCTGAGTATCATCGGCATAACAGTGTGGAAAAAAAAAAGAAGAGAGATAATGTCCCTCAGGGGGAACATATACAAGGAGAAAAGCAGAGGTTCTAATATTGAGCCTTGTGGCACTCCATACTTTGTGTAAAATAAATGTCTCATCAAACATGAGAAATAGTGGTCAGATAGATAGGACCTAAACTGTGCTAATGCTTGTAATTGTTCTCAATGACACAAACAGCTTTCAAATCTACAATTATTAGCTTTGCCCAACTGTAAGATTTTGAGGCTTTGTACGTTCAGGTGTTTTGATGCTCTTAACATGTTTAAAATTTCATGAAATTCTGCATGCACATCAGATTTGTCAGCCACTGGGTGTAGGAAAATTCTAATACATTCAACTTCCGGCTTCGCTACTGTTCGGACGCTCTTGCTTATTGCTCTGCACTTTGCTCCCTATTTTTGTACTTTTTGTACTTTTCTCGGATCTCTCTAAGATTTTAACTTCAGCAGATCAGCACAGTGCTCAAACAACAAAATTTTTTTTGAAAAAGAAGACTCTTTGCTTCCCACTGCCAGCAGTTTACATTCCGGAGACGGAAAAATACAGCTGTCTACATTCAAACAGACGAGAGAAAATGC
>JAFVLL020016043.1:0-52500 GCA_021397915.2 Tor tambroides
GAGCCAGAAATCTTGCTGATTGATAGGGGATCAAATACTTATTTCACTCATTAAAATGCAAATCAATTTATAACTTTTTTGAAATGCATTTTTCTTGATTTTTTTTTGTTATTCTGTCTCTCACTGTTAAAATAAACGTACCATTAAAATTATAGACTGATCATTTCTTTGTCAGTGGGCAAACATACAAAATCAGCAGGGGATCAAACGATTTTTTCCCTCACTCACTCACTCTATCTATCTATCTATCTATCTATCTATCTATCTATCTATCTATAAGAATATGTACAATTAAATCCACAAGGCAAAACCAACAATGAATGCTGACATAATTATCAGTTAACTTCATGTATTTTAAACAATATTTGTTGCATACCAAGCCATATGTCCAGCACTGACAGATACATTCACAAGGTGAATGACCACAGGGCTTACCTTCCAACTCCCAGCAGCCAGGTTCTGCAGTGCCCCGGCGGCCCCCTCCAGCGTGTCCGGGTTTGAGCACTCAGACAGGAGGGTGAGGTAGGGCTTAACTATCGAAGGATGCCACAGCATCTGAATCCCTTTGGGGGGCTCAGCAGTATCTGGCAGCGGTCCCACACCATCCCACTACAGAAACAATGATGTGACATGAAAAACAAGTTAGTCAGACAGGAAGACACCATCAGCATTTAAATCCTTATAAAGGGGCATTCACACTAACATAAATCTGCAGTGACAAAGCAACTTGATTTATTTTCAATGAGCAACAGTGAGAAAAGTTTGACTTTATGAAAATGTGCAGCTATTCAAATGCAAATGTGAAATCAGTGAAGAAAACCTGATACGACAGAGAAGTTAATGTGATTTTACTCTTCAGTATGATTTATATATACACTAGCGTTCAAAAGTTTTAAAACGTTTTTGAAAAAAAAGTTTATTTTATTCACCAAGGCTGCATTTATTTGTTAAAAAATACATCAAAACAGTAATGTTTGGAAATATTATTTCAATTTAAAATAACTGTTTTCTGTCACACTTTAGTTTGGGGACCAATTCTCACTATTTTCAGTAGCTATTATTACAGTCTTTAGTATCACATGATTCTTTAGAATTCTCAAGAAACATCTTTATCAATGCTGTTTTTGCTGCTTAATATTTTTGGGAATAATATGTGATAATTTTTTGTGTGAAAAGCACAATGCTTTTTTCAGGATTCACTGATGAATAGAAAGTACAAAAGAAGAGCATTTATTTGAAATAGAAATATTTTGTAGAATTTTAAATGTCTTTTGCTGTCATTTTTTAATCATTTTAATGCAGCTTTGCTGAATAGAAATATTTTTTCTTAACTTACGGATCCTAAACATTTGAACAGTAGCGTATGTTTATATAATAAAAAAGAAGCTACAAGGAAAACTGTCAGAAATAGTTTGCATTCTAAGCAAGTTGGATTCATGAATTAATAATCATTTCTCTTCATCCTTATGATATATTACGCACTGCTGCAGTTTGTATACTATACAAACACTTTCTCCTCCAGAGTGTTCACTTGTAGTGTCAAGAAAAACTTTCATTTTTATTTATCTCTTTTTTTTTTATCAGATTTTCTACAGCTATGACCACCAATAACATTAAGGCATCCTCCTACTAGCGGACATCAGTACCTCGACCTGGCGAACTCCTGAGATAAAATCGCTGTCATTTTGTATGGGTCAAAAGCCAAATGTAACCCTCTGCACATACACATAAACCCTACACGAGGAGATCTCGACAAATCGTGGCCTGAATAGTCCCAAAACTGGGCAGGAATGACGAGCTGTAAGTCTGCGTTTGAGGCGTGTGGGTGAGTCAGTTTGAAAAGTGCTGGTCTCACAGGCTGACCTACTTTCAGGCAGAGCAACTTGTGAAATACCTCAGCGTCTTAAACTAGCTCTGGCACTCAGCCTCACTCTCCCTTCATTATTAATGAGTCTGTTTTCATCTCCCCCCGTTCCTGCTCTGAGGAGCGGCTCTGTTGTTCAATCAACTGCTGGAGGGTGGAGAAGCCCCCGTGAGGCTGCTGCTCTTCCCATACGGTGAATGCAGAAGAAATGGAAAGAGGTTGAGAGGAGACTTGGTTTAATCTGTTCTGTTGTTTCACTGTATGCAAACAGTGAGTGCAACATTTCGCAAACATTCAGTCTTACACAATCACTGTCAAAACTGTTTTCATAATTTATCAATGAAAAATGTGCTTGCTAAGGTTGGCATCAGGGTCAAAGACACACCGCTTACGTCCAAATCTTTCAAATAATTAATAAATAATGACACCTCTTCTCTGATGAACATGGTTTCAATTTCTGAAAAAATAAATAAATTCAGGTGATGTAATTTGTGGTGTATATATCCAGAGATTTTGAAAAAGAAACGTTTTATTAAAAAAGTTTAATTAAAAGCCTGACATCCTTGAAAAATCTTTATTATTATTTATTTAAAAACACAAGCAATGAAGCAGTTTTAAATAGTTTTAAAATATTATTAATATTTGGACAACTTTTGTCTGCCAAAGTGAGAGTTGTGAACCAATATGCAGGTAGCTATTTTGTTGTCAGACACACACACACACACACACACACACACACACACACAGTGGTCTGAATGCACTCCTTGTGCTGTCATAACGATTAACAAGTTTTCAGAAAAAAAACTACTGGCTTGAAAGATTTCATTCAAAAATGAAAAATCAAAAATTTCGGTTCAAAATGAAATTCAACCCCTTAAGATTTAGTAGTTTATCCTGAAACTGGGCCTGCAAATCAGTTTCTCTAGGGGACTGTTGAAGTAAAAAATAAATTTAAATAAAGTAAAATATATATAAAAATAAGGTAAAATAAAGTCAAATGTAAAAAACAATATTTGTAAAAAAAGAAAACCCTTGTGTTCATTTTGAAGTGGAAAATATTTTGAACATTTATTTGACAGACAGACAGATAGATAAATAAATAAGTGTTTGCAAAACCGGTAATTTGAGAAAAAGATCAAACAAAACATACAAATAATAAAATAAAATATATAGGAAATGAATCAAATCAAATAAAAATAAATAAATAAATAAAATTAAATAATTAAAAAAAATATATATAACTCAAATTTGTGGATGTAAAAACACATGCATTTACTTTAAACAATCCCTGTATTAGAGAAAGACATGTCTAGGGCCTATAGGTTACATCCTACAGTGTTTAAGATCTTGACCTTATATTTCCTCTCTATGTCTCTCTTTCACTTTGTCAACTTTCTCATTTCCTCTGTCTCTGTCATTCTCTGAGTGTTGGCTGGGAGTGTAGGCTGCATTGGCACTAAGTATATGAAAGTACTTAATTATATGTCTGACACGGTTCTCCCATTTAAATGTGATTAAAGGATATATTCGCAGATGGGGAAAAATGACCAGCCAAATCCATCGGCTCACACTCCATTTAACAGGGTATTACAAGGAGACACAGCCGAGCAGGCACAATGCTTGACAGCAGAAAATAGAAAATAAATGCTCGCAAAATGATGATGAAAAACGAGTGTTTTTCTCAGTCTCCATGTTTTTCTTTTTTCCCCCCATTATGGAACGAAGAGGACCATGCCCTGCACAAACAAAAATAATGACTGTAATCAGAGAAACGCTCAGAGAATTATGCACTGGCATTTCAGACGTACAGAAACATATCGACTTACAACAACCCAGACGCGACTGACCTTGTTTTCTCCACGGTTTTTGAGGAAAACGAAACAAGTTCTGCTGAAATTTTCCTGGAAATGTGCTACATAATGAATATCGCACCTGGCGAAATTTGGGGCAGCACCATCTCTCTTACTGGCAGCAGTTTACAAGGTCCCCATTTTAAACGTTGAAGTCAACAGGAGGGAGCTTGACCAACTGCAGGTTAACAGCACATTAAGGCCATGGGCGATGTGCTTTCAGCAATTATAGCTCTGCTGGGCCAACACCTGGCGAAAACAGCTCAGGGCAAATCACCACACATAAAGAAATTGGAGTGATTAGGGTGATTGCCTTTTTTCAAAGCTAGTGTGGTGGGTAAAATGGTCGTTGTTGCTTTTTTGAGCGTTTGTAATGTTAAAGCACACTGATGGATGAAAAAGAGTACTTAGTGCTCTAAAAGGAGCTAAATGGACATGTATAGGGAAGAAAAAAAAGGTGTAACCATAGGCTAGAAGTGCACTTACAGAATTAGTATTTTTACATTTAGACGAAATTCAAAAGGTCGCAGTAAAATGGGGACAAATGGCACAGTGGCGAAGCCCACTAGCTTATTGGTGTGCTTTTAACTCTCAAGTGCTTCAATACACCTGACAGCTGGCCTTTTGCGCTGATCTGTATTTTTAGAGCAGCGGTATGCAACGAGAGATCAGATTTTTAGTGACACATGCATTAAACCAAAGTATACTTTCTTTATTTTGCAGATAACAAAAGAAGATGGTTTAA
This sequence comes from Tor tambroides, assembly GCA_021397915.2. Taxonomy (NCBI): domain Eukaryota; kingdom Metazoa; phylum Chordata; class Actinopteri; order Cypriniformes; family Cyprinidae; genus Tor; species Tor tambroides. The sequence continues at coordinate 4,460 of JAFVLL020016043.1, forward strand.
AAAAACGACTCAATGTTTGTTTGTTTTTTTTGCACTAATCATTGCAACACTGATCCGGCCTGAAGTTTCACAGTTGAAAAGAAATGGATGAGATGGATGAACAACAAACTACTGACAACAACAGACGCCTGGGTTGACAAGCACTTGTGCAAGGGGGTTAAGAGACACAACAACTTTAGTTTAAACGAGTACAGAGACACTTTTATCACTAATAACTTCTGGAGAGGCGCAGATGAAGCTTTGTAGTGAACATGTGTCTAGAGTCTGTGTTTGCGTACGCTTAAAATGGAGTATACTTTGAAAGGCTATGTGCTCGGCTGTATGCACATAAGTGTTCATGTGAAAACTGAAGTACACTTCAAATGACGTTTATTGCACATAACTCTCAGAGTATGCATATAAATGGGAACATTGCTCACATGGATTGATGTCCAGCAGTAACTATCTTGATATATGTTGAAATTTGTGAACTTGTTACAGAACGACAATTCAGATACAACAACCTGAAGAGAGTTTAGCATAAAAAAAACCCATAATAAACTTCTCAACCGCACTAATTTTAGGCCTTATCTTACCAGGTATATGTTGTTTGTGAGAAACTGGTCAGGACTGTCCACTCGTTGTCGTAAAAACCAACTAGTTATGTAGCTGACCACAATATATTACAAACTATGTAAACTATGTAAACTAACTGGTAAACATTTGAACATTGGTGGAAGTTATTAAAGGGACAGTACACTCAAAAATGAAACGTCTGTCATTAGTTTAATTGTTCCAAACCTGTATGACTTTCTCCTGTGGAAACACAAAACAAGATATTTTGAAAAACGTTTCAACTCTCTTTGTTCTGTGTTCTGCAGAAGAAAGAAGATCATACAGGTTTGAAACAACATGACGGCAAGTAAAATGATTTCACAATTTTGGGTGAACTGTCCCTTTAACCCTTTGAGCAAGCTCTGTCTACATACAGCCTATAAAGCCTGAAGAGAAGATATTACAAGAAATTCAAGTACACAATTTTTTATTAGCCATGCTGTGAGTTTGGAAACTGTGAAGAGAGGTGGTTGAGAGTGCACCGCGGGGGATTCAGACAGCGGGAATTGTGGGAAAGCTGGAATGCTCGCAAGTCTGAAAATGACCAGAGGGAAAGAACTGTGCCACGCTCCAGCATCCACACGCTCTGCTCTTCAATTCGCATTAGGACAGATGCATCCCCTGCGCTCTGCTATTAGCACGCTGGGCCTGACGGAGGGCTGCCAGTTAAATCATGATTAAAGAATGCCATTTAGAAGAGCGAGCCTTCGCAACCTTCAGAGAGCAGCCAACCACAGAGCTGTTTATTTGTTGCAGCGCGTTCCACGAACCGCTACACACACACACACTCACAGACGCAAAAACTTTTACAACAGGTTGTCTTTATAGCTCTGGGAGAGATGGACAGATCCCAGGAGGAAAACATACCTTGCTATCAATCTCGCTGCTTCCGAGGGAAGTCTGGATGACGAAAAGCAGCGTGTCAGTCAGACCCTCGCACTCTCTCATCCGCCGCCGAGCCTCCTCTCCTGCTGAACTCACATTCCTGGGAGAGAGATGGAGAGAGGGAAGCACAGGTCAGTGATGAGTGCATTAAATCAGGGAGATTCAATCACAAGGGTGCAGATTCCCTCTGGGGATACAACCCGCTTTGCACCGAACCACTGTGATAAACAAAATGCAAATGCTTCACATTTCACGAGTCGCTCAAACAAATCTCTCCAAACCTCCCACCTCTGACATGTATTAATATATGAATCTATTAGTCTTCAGGGGGAGGAACACTGACAATGCTAGATATCTGACTGTTTATTTTAGACAGTATAACAGTGGGAGAGAAAGAAATGGATACTGGAATCATTTCAATTGGATAATCCAATAAGCATCCTGATTATTTTGTTTATTGAAAAAATCAATCAGGTGTACACTGCTGAATATGAACGAGGAACGAATGTAATAAGCTTATTGTACAAACACAAACACCGTGTTCTAACCAGATACAAGCTGCAAGTTTCCAGCAATTTCTCTGTCCACGCTGAAAGTGAAAACGCTGTACAATTGGACAGATCTCATCAGATCGCCTTATCAGAACATATCTGATGTTTAGTAGTAGTAGGTAGCCAATCATCTGATCAAGTTATTCAGTCACATGACTTGAGGCAGTGTCAAATGAATTTTTTTAATGCCTGCCTTGGGTTTGGTAAATGTATTTCTGGCCTTGTTTCGACATATTTTCTTACTGAATAAAAATAATTAGCCACCAGATGTTTCATTTTCAATTTGGACATTTTTTGCTTTTATTCAGCTGGTATTTGGAAAATATTAATTAATAAGAAATCAATACTTTTGTTCAACAATATTTATATACTTAAATTACAGAAGTGACAGGAAGGACTTTCACATTTTTAAATCACAAACAAAAAATGCTTCAAATTAAAGCAGTTATTTAGGATTTTCTATTTAGCAAAGAATCTTAATCAGTTCCCACAAAATATATACATGTGTTCAACATTGATAATAACAAGAAATGTTTCTTGAGCTGCAAATCAGCATATTAAAATGGTTTCTGAAAGATCATGTGACACTGAAGACTGGAGTAATGATGCTGAAAATTCAGCTTTGCAATCACAGGAATAAATTATGTGATTTTAAATGGTAATAATACTTCACAATATTACTGTTTTTACTGTATTTTTGATCAAATAAATGCAGCCTTGGTGAGCATAAAAGACTACTACAAAATGTATGTTGCTTGTCGTGGTCATGGCTGTTTAGGAAAAAAAAAAATTATGATTTATTGCTTGTCGTGCCTGGTTAGGACTTGCTGTAATGCATTCAATGTCTCTGTGCAAATGAGACAACAGCAGGCATTAAAACTCCATCCACATGTCTATTAGACACACAATAACAGCAAATCATACTTCTATTAAAGGCTCTATTCCACATCATATCAATGTACTGAAAACAGTTTGATCTCGGCTAAAAACTCCCTTGTGTGTCGGACCGAAAGCATTTGACACACGTGTGTCTCTATGCCACACCATATGAAACTGCCTTAGGGAAAACAGCCCACTCATAATAAGAAAAATTCACTCACATCAACTGTAATGGGAAATGGGATACATTACAATGCACCAAGATTTACATTTCTATATTCACCAGAACTGAATCAATTGCTATGTATCATTTATTAGAATTGCCTCGCCTCCTCCTCTATAATACATGAATATACCTGAAAAGGCATTGGAAATACATAATTTAGCCTGCATATGGAGCGTTTGAATTACAAACTTATCTATTTAGTTCCTTTATGGCCCTGCTTTATTATGTCATTAAATATTCAACAGGCCTGACAGCACCAGCTTTGGAATTTAAGACCTATAAGTGTTACATCCAATTTGTTGAGCATTGGTTTCATCAAAAAGTCATACGAGGAGGCACGGCTTACAGAAACACTCATGTCACAACAGACATGTTTCATTTGAATGAAGAAATTACTGTTTCATTACAACAGACACCCCGAGGAATGAGTCACGTGCCAAATCATTTGATGTTTATGAGGTCAGGCATTGGAAACCTGAATGCGGTAGTACATCAGAAAATCTTTAATATGAATTATAGCTTAGGTAGACAAAGTCATAACTCTTAAAGGTACCTTGGAACTTCCTGTACCAAGGTCTATCTCTCTTTGATTGGGTGGCTTGAGGGATATGAGCTTATTGATATCCATTCTTTATTTTTTTTGCTTGTGTACTGCATTCTAGGCAATTAATGACAGTTATTAATGTGCTTGTGTGAGAACAAACACACTAATTAGTCATGTCGCCCTTTTCTTATGATCCACCGCAAATGGTAGATGGAGGGAAAAGCATGTTGTTGCTAGTATGCATCTTATCAGGATGAGTGCAGAAGAAATGACATCCAGCCATGAGGACGGTATCACGCCCACTGAAGAAACACATCATTTAAACCAGAGACCAAACATGTAACATCAAAAAATTGTGATCTGAATTTTTCATAATCACAATAGGAAGTAACATCACAATTTCAGATTTCTATGCAAGCTGTTTATAAGTGACAGACATGGAGATTATTGTCATTGGCTTCTTGTCAAACCTCTAAAATCAACCAATACCCTTATAAATGGATAATGGACAGTTTCTGTTTTCAATTTGAGATCATTTTGAGTAAAAAATATTTTGGATAAATATGTCCTTTCAGCTTTGGCAGTTATCTGATTTGTTACATTAGATTATAATAATTATTATTAAAAACAGATTATGAAAAATATTCCTGACTTCACCCCACTTCCCTATAAAATTAAGGTAAAAAATTGCCAAATATATTAATACATACGTAAATACAAAAATATATACACAGACATACATTTTACATACCCTATGGAGAATCTGAAAATTTGATTATGTATTTAGTTTTACTTCGATAAATTATACAAAATTTGCACTATACTTTCATTGTTTAGAAAATGACCAATAATCTGTAACCAATATTTTATATGTAGATTGAATTCTCCTCTCTAAATTGTTTCTCAAGCTCGTTCTGTTATCACCGCTGTTGCGCGTATATAACGTAACACTACGGAGACCTGAGGAAAACTGGGGATTAAATTCCAAAACCTGCCTTGAAATAACATAAATCAGTTGAGGCTAAAGAAGCTCCAATAAACGACAAATTAAGTTCACAGTATCTAACTAATTTGTGGACGCTTATTCTTAAGCAGCTATGGATCAAATCGATCCACCATGGCAAACAGCGACTATATTTGTGCTATTTAATGCATTTGAGACATTGTGTTTTCCTCAGTGCATAACTGACATGTCACGAGTATATTTTTCATCTGTAAATGTTAGAAAGTCATGCAAATATATTTTGCTGTCAGGGTGGGCAAGCGAATGAGCTCTGCTGTGCGTATGCGCACTAAACAGACGGAGCGCCATAGAACAGTAGAGCAATAATTCTGAGTCAAGTATACATTTTGCTAAAATATTTGTTGTTGGACATTAAATGTGCCTTTTGTAGAATTTTAAACCTACATATAAGTGTATTTTCATGATAGTAGTAACTGTGAAGGGACTATTGTAATGGGTAAATAAAATGTAAGCTACAGTCCTAATTACTAAACTCAGATGAGTTAATGTGTGTTTCTTATAGCAGTTAAAATGTAGTTTTAATTAAGTGATTTTAACTTTTAATTTTAATGCTTTAAAGAGCAATTTTAGATTGTAATGTTCTAATGTTTTGCTATCTGTTCTGCTAAAGTCAGTGGTAATATCATTGCATTCCTATTGGTCAGTGTTAGAGGAGCTCAGCTTAGCCTGACAGTTAACCTTCCGTGGACCAGAGTTAGTTTTCCAGCATAATTTGCCACATTGACTGAGGTTGATTTATGTTAAATTTGCTTTATGGAACCACATCATTTGACAATGAGTCAGACTAACTGAAATAAGCCTGGCTTATATGGTGAACTTGTTTTATGACACAGGCATCGAGGCATTAGAAGTCACAAATCTATATATTAGGGATGTGCATCTCCATAACTGAGGCCAATACGATACGCATCTCGATGCATACATGTTTTTATGTGACTTACTGTAAAATAACACTACTTAAACTGCTATATTAAGAGAAGTGTAACAACTGATACTGCACTCAGGTCAATAAAAGGTAAAACGCTTTACACATGGACATCCAAGCTCAGTTCTTGGCATGAATCTGTGCTGTTCTCACTTAATGGAAGGCTCAATGCAACCCTTTGTGCGGGAAATTAAGCATCCAAGCACCACAAGGGCCATATGGGAAAATAGTTAATCAAAAGTTATGCTAATGCACATCAGGCTGAGAAGAGCTCTGGGCTCCCAACGCCTGCCTCCCTTTTATGCAATAAAACAGTTATGCAGGAGACATAAATGATGAGACATTACTATTCATAACCAAGAGACTAAGACTACCCAAACCAGATGTCAGAAAACACAGCTGCTGTGCTTTTGGTCAAATTTCCAATTTCTTTCTAGTTATTTAAAATTCATCTCTGCCACAGAGCAGTCTGTGAAACAAGCTTCCTAATATTTCAAAATAAAGTCTGTTTATACTCATTTTAAATTGAAAGCCGGACCCTCTGCTAATGTCACGGGGAACGTCTCGCTAGATCATTTTGATGGCTTACACTCATTTATAAATGTAGGAAGTGAACCACACAATTGCATGCGCACATGCCTCTGTGACCGAAACAAATTGCCACAAACTTCATGAATTATTGATGATGACACCGCATAACAGTGGACAGAGCAAAAATTACTTTGTGTGAAGTTTTCATCCAGTGCACAAGAGAGAAGGAGAGAATGTTTGCTTTTGGAAAAGACAGCGTATATATGCCAGGTGTAAAAAAAAAAAAAAAAAAAAGCTATATACAAATTTTGTATATTTATTAAGTTGCCATGACATATCTAAAATTATTATAAACACTGTTATATATTTAAGTTGCTATCACATATCTTAAAGCATTATAAATATCTAATTAGGACAGATTATATGAGACAAGAGTACAAAATGTTATTTATAAAAACTGTTTTATATTTAAGTTGCCATGACATATCTAAAATCATTATAAAGATGTAATTATATATATATATATATATATATATATATATAGATTGTTGCAGATTGTTAGATTATATATATATATATATATATTATATGTGTGTGTGTGTGTGTGTATGCAGTGCCTTGCAGAAGTATTCATTTTTTTTTACGTTTTATGTTGCAGCCTTACGTTAAACCGCTTTAAATTACTTTTTTCCACATCAATCTACACTCCATACACCATAATGACAAAGCAAATAACAGATTTTTAATAAATTGCAAATTTATTAAAGATAAACTTAAATGATTCCATTGTATAAGTATTCATACCCTTATCTGGGACATTTGAAATTCATTCATTTTGCTTGTAAATGTTACCACACTTTGACTGAAGTTAACCTGTGGCAAATTCAATTGAATGGGTATGATTTGGAAAGGCACACGTCTTAATAAAAGGTCTAAAAGCTGAAAATGCATATTAGAGCAAAGACCAAACCCTGAGGTAAAAAAAAAAAAACTGTCTGTAGAGATCAAAGACAGGATTGCATCAAACCACACATCTGTTCAGAAAATAAAATTCTGCTGCATTGAAGGTTCACAGAAGCATGTAGCCTCCATTATCCACAATGGAAGACATGGAACAACCAGAACTCTTCCTAGAGCTAGCCTCCTGGGCAAACTGAGCAACTGATGGAGAAGGACTTTGGTTAGAGTGGTGACCAAGAACCTGATGATCACACTCTAGTTTAGCTCCATGATCATATGTGGAGACAGAAGAAACCTTCAGAAGCATCGCTGTAACACTCCACCAATCTGTGCTTTATGTCAGTGTGGCCAGACTCAATCTTCTCCTCAGTGAAGACACATGAAAACACACTGGAATTTGCAAAAAAGTACCTAAAGGATCCTCAGACTCTGAGAAACAAGATTCTCTGGTCTGGTGAACCTCAATTCTAAGCATCATGTTTGCAGGAAACCAGCTCTGCTCATCACCTGCAGAGTACCATCCCAAAAGTAAAGTGTGGTGATAGCAGCCTCATGCTGTGGGGCTGTTTTTCAGCGACAGGGACTGAGGGACTCATCAGAGTAGAAGAGAAGCTCAATGCACCAAAGTATTGAGACAGCTTTAATGAAAACTCAGTCCAGAGCATTCAGAACCTCAGACTGGGCAGAAGGCTCACCTTCCAACAGGACAGTGACCCTAAGCACACAGCAAGAGAGGCTTATAGACAACTCTGTGAATGTCCTTGAGTGGCCCAGCCACAGCCTGGGATTGAACCCAATCAAATATTTCTGGAGAAACCTGAAAATGTGCATCTGCCCCCATCCAACCCGACAGAGCTTGAGAGGTGAACAGGTGAGGTGAAGAATGGCAGATAATTGCCAAATGCTGATGAGCAAAGCTTGTCGCATCAAACAAAAAAGACTTGAGGCTATAAAGGTGCTTCAGCTAAGTACTGAGTTAAGGGTTTGAATACTTATGCAACATACTTATTTCAGATTTTTTATTTGTTATAAATTTACAAAGCTGTGACAGTTCTGTTTTTGCTTTGCCATTATGGTGTATGGAGTGTAGATTGATGTGGAAAAAAAAAAAGTAATTTAATGCAGTTCAACATAAAGCTGCAACATAACAAAACGCGAAAAAATGAAGGGGTTTGAATACTTCTGCAAGGCACTGTGAATACATACACACACACACATACATACATATTATACACACACACACACACAATTTTAAATATCTAAGTGACTATGACATTTATTATTATCTAAATTATTATAAATACCAAATTATTTTATACATTGTCTATGATTAATAAATAAGATATTTTATTTTTTTTATATATTATTATATATATTTTTTTAATATATTTAAATTGTCATGGCATATCTACAATCACTATAAACTGTTATGTTATATATTTACTTTGCCACATCATATCTAAATTCATTAGAATTACCTAATTCTTTTTAAACAGTGATATCACAGATTTTTTATTTAAAGTCATGGCAAATTAGATAATTAATGATGTAATAAAAACAATACATTTATATGATTATTTTAGAATAAAAATAATTAAGCAGATGAATTTAATGATTCCTTGATTTTTGCACAGTGTAAAAGTAAAGATATTCAAAACATTTTTTAAAAATCCAACCATTTGACTCCAGTAGTGAATCACAATAACATCCCAGATCTAGCAGTCATTCTGGGTTATTAAACAGTCAAATGAGTCCCATTAACTGCACACAGGGAACATTAATGGGAAGAGAGGAGACCTCAGGGTTTGAGTTCCTCCATAAACAGAGACCATGAACATCTACTGCCTCTTCTGCCTGCACCAGCACCAATTAGCATTTCACTTCCCATTGGCCTCCTCCTCCCATTTCCTCTTGGCTGACAGCAGGTTTGAGAATGCATCAAACTCTTCGCAGCCTGTAGGAAAGGGTGTCCTGAGCCCTGTAATTGAGACCAAGCTCAGAGAGATGATTCACTTGTGATGGTGAGTGATGGATGTGACTGAGGGTGGGTCTGCTCGCAGCTTGGCAGGAACGTAGATGATGCATCATGCGGGCCGAGAGGAGAAAAAGAGAAATTGTTTCATTACTTTTCAAGGTGTGTCACGCTAGACTGATATCAGAGAGGGGGAGAGGGAGGGCGGTAATTAGAGGGTGGCGGCGGCTTGATTTATCAGAGCATCATTTTGATGGAGTATTCCAAAACGCTGAAATTATTTAATAAATCCCCCTCGGCTGATGCTGCGCAGGGTAATCTGATGCTGACAGGGCAGAAGTGCAAAGTACCTGATACTGTCCATAAAGCATTTTGGTGTGAATATTCGGCTGGTGGAGAACAGCTATACGCCTACAGATAAGCATGAAAGGAGCACTGCACTGCTGTGCTGAGTGAGGATGTGTAAGAAAAACAGACAGAGATAACGGCGCATTACACTACTCTCCATACATGATACCATGACGCTACAAAAGATGGTATAATTACATACACAACGACCATTCATTCATTCGATGTATTTATTTATTTATTTCCTTTGTGTGACTCTACAATCATTTCATTCTCACATAATAAAATAAAGCTAATAATTAATAAATAAATTGAATTGATGTTAAGTACTGAGGTTTAAACAACAACAATAATAATAGTTATAATAATAATAATAATAATAATAATAACAACAACAACTAAAAAACATGTAATATCAATTTATTTTATTAATTATTTGTGTCATATCACTCGAGTCACTTTCTTCTCACATAATAAAATAAAAGAATAAAATTAATAATAACAAAGTTAATAATTAATAAATACACACTTGAGTAAAAATGTAATACTACTACTACTACTACTACTACTACTAATAACATAACACAAATACATTGTCCTTTTATTTTATTACTTATCTTTGCATCACTCCACAAGCGCATTCTTCTCACATAAGGTAATAAACAAGAAAATAAATAAGGCTAATAATTAAGAATTAAATGAACATTAAATATATATTTGGATTAAATAATAATAATAATAATAATAATAATAATAATAATAATTATTATTATTATTATTATTATTTTTGTTGTTGTTGTTACCAATATTTTAACACAAATACATAATATCCATTTATTTCATTACTTATTCATTACTTATTAGCTATCAATCCAGTCACTTCTCACACAATAGAATAAACAATAAAAAAATGAATAAATAATAAAATAAAGCTATCATTTAATAAATAAATGAATAATAATAATAATAATTATTATTATTATTATTGGTAACACTTCAGTATAGGGACCAATTCTCACTACTAACTAGTTGCTTATTAGCATGCCTATTATTAGCATATTGGCTGTTTATTAGTACTTATTAAGTACCATATTCTACATCTCTAATCCTACCCAATACATAAACTTAACAACTAATTTACTAACTATTAATAAGCAGCAAATTAGGAGTTTATTGAGGCAAAAGTAATAGTTAATGGTCTGTTAATAGTGGACATTAAAATAAAGTGTGACCTAATCTTTACTCAGATATATAATGTTAATTTGATTATTAGCTTTGCATCTTAATTAGTGTGTTAATTATTACCTAAGCTTATTTCCAAAACTGTAAGAAAAGTTGGTAACACTATTAACAACAATAAATTATGCATAATTACATGCAAGCAACCCTAGGCCAAACCCTAACCATACAGTAAGTCCATGCAGTTAATTTATATTACTCAGTACTTAAATGTATAATTACACCGTAACAAGGACACCTTAAAATAAAGTGTATCCGAAAGTTTGAAGCACTGACTTTACTGCAGGTAATAACACTATAATGATAATAATAGGCAGGCCTAATAATGTACATGGCTGTCTGGCTGAGAATCATTCAAAACAACCTTGTTGTCAACACTCCCCCGCTGCTTAATCAATACAATAGCTTTTACTACTGAAAAGCTACGTTACTTAAGTGCGACAGTGCCTTCCCACTGCTGAGCAATACAGTTCAACTAGCGCTATTTGTAGAGATACACTGCTGAGAGAGCCACAGGTAATCACACACACAAACATACACAATCTTTTTACCTGCTTCAAAACAACCCAAACTACAGCACTAGCTCTAAAAGTTTGCTTTTAAATTAATAACAGAGGCTTGGGCGAGTCTTTTGAGCCAGCAATGACGGTAAGATGCTTGAACAGTGTAGAAAGAAAGTACTTCTACACACAAGAGTGCTTGAAAACCTGAAAACTGTGTTGAGATAAATGGAATGGTAGACACCAAACTGTTGAATTACTGAAAATTAACTTTGTGCATTCGTTTTTTATAATTCAGTGGTACGATTTCAAGCCATCAGTGTTTAACAGTTATCTAACGCTGGTCAACGCAAATGAAAAGCACTGCAATTAGCATCATGAATGAAGTTTAAAACATACACGAGGTCACATGACTCACCGTGAATCATCAGGCGTGCCCTGGCTAATTTTCCACAATTAATGAGCCCTTTAGATTTTATTGCTTATTCATTTACTTTAATTTCTGTCACGCGCACACTCCATCTAATTAATTAGCACACTTTGTTAGCAAATTACTTATTGAACACAATTAGTGCTGTTTTCAATCAAGCACACCTTAAAAACTCCTTACAAGGAGAAACGTCTGTGCCTTAGTGTTTTAATGGCCTTGGTTAAATGAACTATTCAACAGCTACAATGTGCTCTTGTAAAAATAAACTCAAAACACTCACACGGCTGGTGGCCATTGGGAATATAAAGGAAATGTCATCGTCAGACGTATTTGAACACTAAAGACTTTCTAAACCTTGTCTGCAAGAAGCAGATTTTGACGGATTGTCTGTTTAGATGAATTGTGACGTTTCATGACAGCAGCCAAAATGAAGATGTGCCAGGTTTCTAGTTGGCTGACACTAAGGGTGGGGTGGTTATCATGGTTACAGAAGCCAAATGGCAAGGTGAGCTAGAAGCACCTGAACATCTGGAGCACCAACAGCAAAATTTTCCCTTCCTGCAGTCCAACATGGACCTCCACAGCTGCTCAAATACTGAACACAGTCACCTGCTGTGAGAAGAGAGCTGCTTCAGTGTCTTATCTCAGCAATGTCTGTAACAAAGCGTTTTTGGTTTTGGCCACAAAGATGATAATTAAATGACTTTTAAACAAACTGAAAATATGACAAGAAAATAAAAATTACACTGCACAATATTAACAATGGACTGATTTATGAAAAACTGCTTCAGATAAAATATAGCACATAATGTCAGAGTTTGGCAAGTTTTTTTTTTTTTTAATGTATCATGCTTACCAAGGCTGCATTTATTTGATCAAAAATACAATAAAAACAGTAATGTGAAATGTTATTACACTGTAAAAGAACTGTTTTCTATCCGAATATATTTTAAAATGTAATTTATTTCTGTGATGATAAAGCTGAATTTTCAGCAGCCATTACTTCAGTCTTTAGTGTCACATGATCCTTCGGAAATCATTCTAATATTCTGATTTGGTGCATAAAAATAGTTTTCATTATAATCAATGTTGAAAAAAGTTGTGGTGCTTACAATTTTTATAAAACCATGATTTTCTTTCCATGATTCAAAGTTCAACAGCATTTTGTCTTTACAACAGTCTTTACTGTCAGTTTCGATCAAATTAATGTATCCTTGCTTAATAAAAGTATTAATTGATTTTAATAAAAAATCGTACTAATGCCAAACTTTTAAATGAAGTGTATACACAATACAAATGTAATATTACCAGCCCGATCTCACGGCAATTCGTACATATTTTACGAGGTGGCTAATTCGTACGAATTCGTACGACCTCACTCGTACAAATTCATACGATTTTTGCCAAATCGTACGTATTTTACGAGTTGCCAATTCGTATGAATTTGTACGAATGACCTACACCTAACCCCGCCCCTAAACCTACCCGTCACTGGGGTTTAGACAAATCGTACTAAATCGTACGAGTGAGGTCGTACGAATTCGTACGAATTAGCCACCTCGTAAAATACTTATGAATTGCCGTGAGATAGCGTTGAATATTACAAGTTACATCTGCACAAAGTGACTTGAACGCACAAGTGAACTTGAAGTTGCGTGCTAGTTAGAATGTCAAAATCAAGTTGCTTTCTTTCCATAACAACAAACAACTAAAGCAGTAACAAAAAACTAAAGAATCACAACATCGTATGTAATAATGTCACTATTTCAGATAATCAGGTTTTCACAAAGATACCTGGTATAATTTTACAGTTTTTCCATCAATTAAAATGTTTTTTTTTGTTGACTAAAAATCAGAAGTATAAATATGCTATGAACTGTTGATCATGTATGAATAAACATTCAAGGCAAAGTGTTGTGAGTCAGTGGTGCTTTAGTAATTTCCAGCGAGCACAAAAAACAAACTCGTAACGGGTCTTTAACGCAGTTTCTTGGGAGAAAAACGGAACATTAGTCAGTCTAAACTCAAGTTCTCATGTTCACTCTTTGATCTCACTATAGGAAAACTACATTTTGCCTCAGAAACAATCCCTCAATCAACATTTGAGGGTTGGAGGGAAGCTCTTGACACAATTACGAAAGGAAAAGATTCGTAAGAGCGGGCAGCCGTTCAGGTTCGATTAAGATCCTGCTGACAGCTGGTGAGTTGTCGAACCTAAACAGAGCGCAGAGCTGTTTAACTGTGTAAATGGCTGATTCATCCATTCGCTGAAGTCTGACAGAGAAAGCGAGAAGGAAAATCCAACGTTGTGATGCCTTTTTGGGATCTCATGAGGGATTGTGCTTTGTGGCTGAGAAAATCTCTTTCTATTAGATAGATTTTTGAGCCCACCGAGACCCGCAGGTTTCAGAAATTTGATTTCTGCTTGTGGAAGTGATTTACGACAGCAGTGTGTCAAACTCCCATTGGGACGAGGCTCAATTCCAAAAACACTGCTTCACTGATTTTCAATGGCTTGCTCAAGTGTTCCCACCTCCAAGGGAGAGAAAAAAAAATCCCACCCTGACGAACATCATCTATCTGAATTGATGTATTTAATTGTCAGAAACTGACAACTCGACTGTCTCCAAAGTGATACCCAGAAGAGACAGCGAGAATGTAATGTAAATGCCTCAGTCAAATTATCATGAAATATTTTCAGGCCACCTGAAATATTTGAAGCAAAGCATGCTCCATATTTCAGTTTTAATGTCCATTTTGCTTACATATTAAATAAAACATCATGCTAAAGTTGTAGATTGTACAGGGCAGTGTTAATGACTGATTCAAACCCGTAACTCATCTTTCTGAACGAGTCATTAAAGAAACCGGCGAACAGAGTCATTCGTTTGGGGAATGACTCTTGTTTTAGTTCATAAGAGTCAGTTGTTTGTGAACTGAACTACACTGATCACGCTGTATGTTTTTGATTCAATAAAAAGAATCTGTTCATAAGAGTCATTTGCTTGTAGATCACAGAACACTGGTCTCACTGTACGTTTTGAATAAGAGTCATTCACTTGTGAATCATACTATACCGGCCTCGCTATATGTTATTGAACTACACATTACAAGCCATTTGTTCATGATTTGAACAACATACAGTAGGTTGCACTAAGATTTTTGCTCACTAAAAAGAACCACATCATATGACAACTACTGAATCACTGCATGTTTTTGATTCAGTAAGAAGAATATGTTCATAAGATCAATTTGTTTGTGAATCACACTACATTGGTACCGCTGTGCGTTGCTTATTTATTGAAAAGAACTGTTCATAAGAGCCATTTGCTCACAAATCACACTATACTGATCTTACTGTATGGTTTTGATTCACTAAAAAGAACCCATTCTTAGGAGCTGTTTGTCAATTGGACTGGGTTTCAAACTACATAGGTTGCACTGTATGTTTTTCATTCACTAAAAAGAACCACATCATATGAGTCATTTGTTCTTGAATCACACTACACTGTTCTCACTGTATGTTTCTGATTCACTAAAACAAACTTGTTCATAAGAGTCATTTGCTTGTGAATCAAATACTTGCTGTTGTTTTTCACTCACTAAAAAGAACCAGTTCATAAAAATCATTTGTTTCTCATTCACTAAACAGAACCTGTTGATACAAGTAATTTGCTCATAAATCACACTTCTCTGCTCTCATCGTAAACTTTTAAGAGCCATTTGTTCATTTCCTCAAGAATTACACTATACTGGTCTCGCTATGCATTTTTGATTCACTAAAAGAACCTGTTCATAAGAGTCATTTGCTTGTGAATCACACTATACTTGTCTCGCTACATGTTTATGGTTCTCTAAAAAGAACTGGAAAGATTGTTAAAAGATTGTGGACATATTATTGAAAGAACTGTGGAAAGATTACTTGAAAAATCCATATTACATTTCCAAACTCATTAAGCAGATGAAATAATGTACAGCACATGTATTCACTAAACTATCATAAGCATATAGTAGAGGATATGTGTGGTCCACAATCACACGGTCGGCATAAGATACGCATTTTACTTTCTGATGCGTGTGCGTATCTGACAGACTAATATGCGGAGGATGGTAATTGCCTCTTTACGGCGCTTCTACAGAAGAGGATTTGTTGAAACAAGACACTGCCATTCACTCTGAGGGGTAATTCACTGCTGGAATCAGAAGCAGACTTGTTATTTAGAGAAAAAATTAAAGTCAGAGGATAAAACAACTGTTTGTATTTGCATAACAGTGTGTATTTGCATACAGTGCATGCACATCTGTTCATGTAAATTCAAAAATCTTTTATAGAAGGTAAAAATACAATTGCTAACAGCTAAGTTTATAGTGAAACCGCAAAAGTTCTCCAAGCACGGCTTAAAAAAAGTTTCATTCGTTTAGGAAATCTTAAAAGGAAGCTGGGAAAGCAAACAAAAGCAGTGTGTTCCTCTCACAGCACTGACTTTAATGTAGTTTAATACTGCGCTGTTGCTATGGATACAAGAATAAAGCCTTACGTGAGACGGATACTCAACCCAAGAGAATCAACACTTTCTCAGTTATTTTTCAACCAGCTCTTCACAACAAGAAGCTATGTATAAATCATAATAAGCTAGATTTGCACGCCACATAAACATCATTATGCATTATTGCATAAATCATGAATCAGATGCATTGTGTCCTCCTCCTTCACACAGAAGAGACAGGAGCGATATGGTAAATCTTTTCTCAACGTGACAAAGCTGTACAGGTTATGATTCAGTTTTACCCGCGGGCGATTTAGAGTTACGAATGCACAGAACAGACATGGCTGGGGGAAATGGCTTGTCAGGCTTGTTCCTCATTCCGTGTGGAACAGGAAAGAGGTGTGAAAAATCCAAAGCTCTGGTTTTGTGTCAGTTCATCAAAGGAACCATCGTTCTCAGTGGTCCAGATACGAAACTCTCTTCTCTACATCACGTGGCCAGCTGCCATAGAAACAACCACACTGTGCAAACCGCAATCTGTTCTTAATGAGAGATCTGCCTTTTTCAGCCCATTTACAATCAATGGTGTTGAGACTGCATCTGCGTCCCAAACAGGTACTGTATGTCAAAGGTTAGATAAATGCAATCTGGGCTATAGTTTCTCAGGTATATGTGAATGAAGTCTGCAAAGTAGTCCAAAGAGTCCTTTTCATTCAGCATTAATTCCTTTGAGGCCAAGATGAGCATGTCAATAAACGCTGTTGTTCAAAATTTTGGGTTAGTAAGATTTTTTAAAGCAGTCTCTTATGCTCACAAAGACTGCATTTATTTGATAAAAATGCATTAAGGCTGGGCGATAAAACGAGAACGATAATTATCACGATATAATTGTCCTTGATAAAACGATAATGAGTTCGATTAATGTTCGATATATGATTTATGCGCGCAAAAGCGGAACGAAACTGCGCTACTCATTTGAAGCACGCCACACTGTCCGTTTATCCGCTCGGCTCAAAGTTCAAACGGCAGCGCAGCGTGAGCTCACTACAGTAGGCTCGGTCACGTGAGCACTAAACAGCGCTGTGTGCTTGAATTCAGCGAAGAACACAAATGACTCGGTGATTTAAATGAGTTTAAATCCAGATGAAACAGCGCTGAGAAAAAGGGGAAACACTGTGTGCAACGATACAGTCTGAAGGCTTTTCAAATTTACAAAATTTATTGTAGTAACACTAACTGCATCATGGTATGGTGGCAGTAATGTGAGATATTCATATCAAATTTTATTGTATTATTAATGTAGACGTGTATTAAAGGTATTGAGGGAGTAATGGAATATAATTACAGTATTTTTTTGTGATTTGCAAGCGTTTGTGCATTTATACTAAATGTATTTAAACTACTGTTTTTCATACAAATACCCAGAAACAATATAGTTATATTTTTACCATGGTATTGAGGTGGTATATGTGTGGTTTTAACTGTGGTTATCATGATCTAAGTGTATGCTACTATGGATGACCAATGGTTAATAAAACTCAAACAGTCAATTGTTAAAATTCACCATAATATTAGGTTGTTACATTTTTTTTTTTTTTGATAATGCACATAAATTTATTCTCAAGTTACTACTACTGTCAAATGTGCATTTCTAAGAGAAAAAAAAATATTATTCAAAATCAAAGTCAGGCAACACAAACCTGATTCACGATTTGAAACAATAATCACTCGTTAAAACATGCAGAAACTAAGAAATTCATTTTTCTATTAAGATATTTATTTTGTTAAGGAAAAATAACTGGAAAAGTATAAAGAATTCAAAACCGTGAAATGATAAGTGTTCTGACCATAAAGAGACGTTTAAATCCACAATTAACCATCTGGTTTCTACAGCTTCTAAAGGCAAAAATCTGCCTTTAAATTTGAAAGAAAAAAAGATTTGAAATTTATCGTGATAATTATCGATATCGACTAATGTGAAAAATTTTATCGTGATGATTTTTTGTGGCCATATCACCCAGCCCAAGTATAAAGGGTAATAATTTGAAATATTATTACAATTTAAAATGACTGTTTTCTATCTGAATATATTTTAAAATGTAATTTATTCCGGTGTGCTGCTTAATATTTTTGTGGAAACTACATTTTTTCATTTATTCTTTGACAAACAGAAAGTTCAAAAGAACAGCACTTATTTGAAACTGAAATTTTTATAACATTATAAATGTCTTTACTGTCACTTTTCAATTATTTTAATGTGTCCTTGCTCAATACAAGTTCTAACTGCTGTGAAAAAATGATAGTGTACACATTTTCACCTTCTTCATTACACAGTTTCTGTGTAAATCTGACATTAAGCCAGTCTTATGTAAAACAACACATTCATTTCAGCATGGCAAAGCTCACCTCAGGCAGCCGGTGGCATTGCGAAGTACTTGGGACGTGTGCATTTGAAGCTTGCGGTCCTCCTGATGCGGGGACACGTCCCAGGTGGAATGGGGTATAATCACGGTGTTGGTCAAGACGGCTAGAGCGTCCTGGATTATAGGCATCTTCAGAGCATCACACGAGGACAGGTTCCACAACACACCTGCACAGGACAAACACATAAGCACAGCGTTTAGCATAGGAAATAGGCCGATTTTGCACCATTTGTGAACCGTATTTAATAACAAACTATGAAAGGAATAGTTCACCCCAAAATGAAAGTTTTCTGAAAATGTACTCACCCTCAGGCTATCCAAGATGAGTTTTTTTTTGTTCATCAGAATAGATTTACAGAACTTCAGCAATACATCATTTGCTCACAAACAGATCCATTGCAGTGAATGGGTGCCATCAGAATAAGAGTCCCTAAAGACTGCAGTTCATCAATTAACATCTTGTGAAGCTGCATGTTTGTGAGAAACAAATCCATCATTAAGACATTTTAACTTCAAACCGCTGCTTCACTCATCCATAACGCTTTCTCCAGTGAAAAAAATCATCTTACTGTATCTGAATCCATAGAGAAATATCCGTTTTCAAGTAAAAACAGTCCAAAACAAATACGTGTTAAACAAATACGTCAGTGGATTTTGATGTGAGAGGACAACAGGGGATGAACTTTGTCACTGGAGGAAGCGTTATTATGGATATTATGAACTGGTTTTTGGCCAGAAGATAAAGGTAAAATGCTGTAATGATGGATTTGTTTCTTATAAACACACGTCTTCACTTCACTTGTGAATTAATGGACTGGAGTCGTGTAGATTACTTGTGGATTATTGTGATGTTTTAGCAAGCGGTTTGACTCTCATTCTGAGGATTCATTGGTGAACAAGTGATGTAATGCTACATTGCTCCAAATCTGTTCTGACGTAAAAACAAACTCATCTACAACTTGGATGGCCTGAGGGTGAGTACATTTTCAGCAAGTTTTCATTTTTGAGTGAACTATTGCTTTAACATTTGGGTGGTGTATACTTGGAGACCTCTGCTTGAATATGACTGCAGCAATGCACAAGAAATAATGCTTTTCTATCATTACTCTTTCGAAGGGGTAAAAAATTCATAGAACATTGTCAATTCTGTGCTTGAGACAGATTTTGACAACGTCTCACACAGACTCAGAGACCCACACAAATGTAGAGCTGAACACCGGAAGAAAAAAAACATAATTTGACAAGCTATAGAGCCTGTGGTCTAACAGCATTTTACCAAACTCTTTCACAGTTTCGCCAAGACTCAGAGGGAGGACTTATGCAATATGTTTTACTAGATGCAATTCACATAAAACAACTCTTCTGTACTGCACAACCCTTCAGATTACATCTGAGAGATTGCCAGATAAAAATGCTACAACAAACAGAATTTCTTAGCCGGCTAAAATTAAACAGCCTACATACAGTAACGAGGTTAACTTAAAAACATGCCAAGACTTAATATCTTTGGTTCCACATACTGTAGCATGTCCCTGTTATCGTTATCACAGCAGCCATTAGAGATTTGTGAAAGCCATTCTAGCAGAAACATCATATTTGCCTCAGACAGTCATTTTCTAAACAAATAGAAATGATGGAGAAGAAGAGGAGGGAGTCATTAGCATTTTAATTTTTGTTTAGGAATGGATGACAGTGGAAGAGACAATCAAAATGTTTGTTCGGTCAAGATCTTTTGTTCTCTAACATATGCATGACTCTGTAATATATGCAGTTTGATGGTGGCTACAGTATGTTGAAAGATCTGAAGGATTAAAAAGTAAAGCAGATACTGTATATTCGCATATATTTGTGTGGGAGGTCTGTCCTAAACTAGCAGAGATCAACCACCCATACTCATGCCGTGATTGTGGGCATAATGGTCATGTGACTACACAGCCGTCTCCTTTATGACTGCTAAGAAAAGCCACTCATTTTCATGTTTTTGACAAGAAACAATGCACCTAATTAGGCTTTCAAACATGCTAATTACTGTGTGTCTTTTCCTCCTGACAAAATTCATACAATTCTACAGTTGACTAACTATATCAACACGACTAAAGGCTTCGTCAGTTTGTAAGCAAACATCTCGTGACCTACAGTCAGCTCTAATTTTCTTTTACCATGGAGATAAGTCACACGGAAAAGATCAAGTCAAACACTGCATTGTGGGATACGGTATTTTCAAAGTATGTAATTTAATGTACATACTAGTGTTTAAAAGTTTGAGGTCAGCAGGATTTTTTTTTTCTAAACAACAAAAAAAATACATTAAAGAAAGTTAGCCATTAACTTCCACAGTATGGGGGAAGAATGCAAGAATGCATTAAAATGTATAAAAAGTGGCAGTAAATACATTTAAATGTTACAAAAGAGTTATATTTCAAATACAAATTTGAACTTTTTATTCATCAAAAAAAAGCAGAATATAATTTAGGCTAATATAATATATAGCTAGATAGATAGATGTAGTGCAGTGTAGAATATCTGCATACAGAGCCCATTATACTTACTGCATATAACTTCCTTCAAGCTGCTTCCTTTAACCAGGTTCAAGGATCTTCACCGTACTGTGACAAGCGATTCATGCCAGTTACACAATCGATCATCATCTTATTTCAAGTTGCAACAAGAAACTCTTATTAAGGTTGTAGGAGGTCAATTTCAAGCAGTCAATACTAAAAGATCCCGCAAATGAGAAATAACCAATTTAGCCATGTGTGCGGCTAATTAGCCAATCCTGAGCTCATCAATATCTCACCTGAGAGAGCTCACTGTCTGAGACAGTAATTTATCCTGACAGATGCTATATCACAGAGGATGTGTCTAATTTCATCCTAAACCTCCAGAACATTCTAATGTCTAGCAGCTGCAAGGAGAAAATGTGTTTTTGTAGGACACTTTTCGTGCTAATATAAAAACATAAATATAGCCAAACACAACAATTATGTTCTAATCAGAAAACAGTGGAGTAGCTTGAATAGATGCGTGCTTTTAACGTGCTCCTGTTTTATTAGATTCACTTTACATTATTTCCGCAGATGCATAACTACACATAACTCTCTTTGTAGCTGGAAGCATTATCAAATTTGCTGAAATATCTCAGAAACAAACATTCAAGGGAAAGGTCGATAACTTGCTTGAATTCTGAAAATGTACATTATATTTATTTAACACATGCTTTTAGACAAAGTGACTAAATAGGCAAAAATACTAGCAGTGTTTAAATGCAGAATTTCAAAGCTTTAACAGTGATCGCCCACTTTTCACCCTGGCCTTGGGTCTGGAAGCATTTTTTCAATTTATTTTCTCTACAGGAATTAAAAAAAAAAATGCCAACAGCTCTGAGATGAATCACAACCTTTGATGTGAAGCAAAAAGTATATGAGAATCAGAAAAAAATGGATGAATGGTGGTAAAATATAAAATTATTGACTAGTCATAAAAATAATATATTTTAAGTTTATTGCAAAATATTTATTTCTTTATTTATTGCAACGCTTCATGGAAGTTGGTGGTCATTGCTGAGCTTTCTATCTAAAATTTCAGTTTAAAGAACTGTGACTGATCTTGCTCTTCAGAATTCATTAGTAGAATAGCTCATAATTCAATAATTAAAACAAAAAGTGCTATAATTACACAGGACTGTGGCATCTACAGAAGCATATATCATGAGTTATATATATATATATATATATATATATATATACACACACATACAGGTGCATCTCAAAATATTAGAATATCGTGAAAAAGTTCTTTTTTTTTTGGTAACATTTCAAAAAGTGAAATTTTCATATATTCTAGATTCATTACATGTAAAGTAAAACATTTCAAAAATTTTTTTATTTTAAGTTTGATGATTAGAGCTTATGAAAGCTCATGAAAGTCAAAAATCTAAAAGTATCTAAAAATATCAGAATATTTCCTAAGATCAATCAAAAAAAAGGATTTGCAAAACAGAAAAGTTCAAGTTCTTTAAAGTATGTTCATTTCTGCACTCAATACTTGGTCGGGGCTCCTTTAGCACAAACTCCAGCATCAGTGAGGTGTGGCATGGAAGCGATCAGCCTGTGGCTCTGCTGAGGCACTATTGAGCTTCAGCTCCTCTGTATTGTTCGATCGACTGTTTCTCATCTTTCTCTTGAAAATATCCCATAGTTTCCATATATCCCATAGTTTTCCATATGGTCAGGCATGTTGGCTGGCCAATCAAGCATAGTAATATCATGGTCAGCAAACCACTTGGAAGTGGTTTTGGCACTGTGGGCAGGTGCTAAAGTCCTGCTGGAAAAGGAAATCAGCATCTCCATAAAGCTTGTCAGCAGATGGAAGCATAAAGTGCTCCAAAATCTCCTGGTAGACAGCTGCATTGACTTTGGACTTAATAAAATACAATGGACCAACACCAGCAGACGTCATGGCACCCCAAATCATCACTGACTTCGGAAACTTCACACTGGACTTCAAGCAGCTTGGATTCTGTGCCTCTCCAGTCTTCCTCCAGACTCCAGACCTTGATTTCCAAATGAAATGCAAAATTTACTTTTATCTGAAAAGAGGACTTTGGACCACTGAGCGAAACTTTTCTCCAGTTCTTTTTCTCCTTAGCCCAGGTAAGATACTTCTGACGTTGTTTCTGTTTCAGAGGTGGCTTGGTAGTCATTTTCCTGAAGATGTCTGAGCGTGGTGACTCTTGATGCACTGACTCCAGCTTCAGTCCACTCCTTGTGAAGCGCTCACAAGTGTTTGAATCGGCTTTGCTTGACAGTATTCTTAAGCTTGCGGTCATCCCTGTTGCTTGTGCACCTTTTCCTACCCAATTTCTTCCTTCCAGTCAACTTTGCATTTAATATGCTTTGATACAGCACTCTGTGAACAGACACCCCTTTCAGTAATGATCTTCTGTGACTCACAGTAACCTCTTTGTGGAGGGTGTCAAAGATTGTCCTCTGAACCACTGCCCAGTCAGCAGTCTTCCCCATTATTGTGGTCTCAGAGAACAAAAGATACCTGGAATTTATACTGTAGGGATGGTAATTTATTGAAACTCAAATATAAATATTCAAATATTTTGAGATACTGGATTTTTGACTTTCATGAGCTGTAAGCTCTAATTATCAAAATTAAAACAAAAAATAACTTTTGAAATGTTTTACTTTACATGTAATAAATCTAAAATATATGAAAGTTTCACTTTTTGAAATAAGTTACAAGAAAAAAATGAACTTTTTCACAATATTCTAATTTTTTGAGAGGCATATAGATAGATAATACAATAAAAAAATGAAACTAAACTACACTAAACAAACTAAACTAAACCTCATCCCTAAAAGCTATAAAAAACCTGCTAAATTACAGGATAGAAAAAAGTTGTAATAAACATCCTGATCTGAGTAAATACATTAAAATAAAATAAAATAAAAATGTAGCTTATTTCTTGGAATTCAACGAAAACAAAAAAAAAAACAAGAAAAATTATATTTATGAATTTAGTGCCAATATTTTGTGAATAATATCACAGCTTCAAAAGAGGTGAGAGAGATAATGATTGAACTCAGGAGAGATTTAGACAGCCTCACAAGTACATACACAGAAGTTTGTCTTAATCTCACCTCCTGCTGTACTGAATGAACGGCCTTGCAGGGGTTCTGCTATTGCCTGTAATGTGAAGAGCTTCCTGCTAAAAAGCCACTTTGTCACTCAGTGCTATGAAAAAATTAGCAGATGTCAGAATGGAGGACAAACTCTAAAAACAGTGATGATGACGAATCGCAGAACACGTATGCAACCTATTAGAATGAAGCCAACCTTCAACATCAATCCAGTCGCTCCTTCCCACTGTCCAACATCTTTACAAAGGACACGCAAAATGAGTCAGACCAAACTTCTATTTTTCCATTTGCTCATCTTCTCTTTTCCTCTTCTTCTATGCCCCATTCTCTCTCTCTCTCTCCCTCCCTCCCTCCCTCCCTTCTTTAGGAATCTACGCACTTTTATGAGTCAGTATGAAGAGGTGGCAGTTGAATAGTTGATGACGTTGACCTTGCCAGCTTCTTGCTCTCAAACAAACACACACACACACACACACACACACACACACACACACACACACACACACATCAGCCGTGAGGCTTTAATTCCAGAGCCCAGGAGGACCGGCTGTGGCTGATTGCATGTGCTGGTGAAAAACTTCATTGTGCTTATTCTGATGAACACTTAAATTCCCATTTACGTCACAGAGGTTATTAGTAATAATCCACCTGGAAGAGAAATAAAATTCACACCATGAGCTCAACAATTGCTGCATACTCTCAGAAAAAAAGCTACAAAAGCTGTGACTGGGGTGGTATCCTTTAAAGTAAATAAAATAAAATATTTGGATTGATGTTTTCAATATTTTTGAAAGAAGCCTCTTATGCTCACCAAGGCTACATTTGTTTGATCAAAAATGCCATAAAAACAGCAACTTTGTGAAATATTATCATGATACTGTGTATGAAATGTAATTTATTTCTGTGATAGCAAAGCTGGATTTTCAGCATCATTACTCCAGTCTTTAGTGTCACATGATCCTTCAGAAATCATTCTAATATGCTGATTTGAAAACAGTTGTGCTGCTTAATATTTTTCTGGAAACTGATATGGTCTTGATTTTTTCAGGATATTTAGATGAATATAAAGTTCAGAAGATCATCATATATTTAAATTATATAAAATAATTTTGTAACATTATAACTGTTTTATTATCACCTTTGATCAATTGAATGCACCTTTGCATTAATTTCTTTAAAAAACAAATTTATAAAAATAAAAATAAATCTTGCTGGCCCAAACTTTTGAACAGCTGTGTATGTCAAATATATGGAATTTTATACTGTAATAGAAATTCAGTAGATTGCTAATACTTATTTAATAATTACTATTATTATAATAATGATTGCTAATTCAGACATAACCTTAAAAAATATTAATTATATAAATTATTACTTCCAGTATGATACTGAAATTGCTGAAATTTTTGCACTTTAAGCAGTAGATTTTTATGACATTCATCAGCATCTAGCAAGAATGTTTTATGTAAACACAGCAGTTTTTATTTTATTCATGTGGGAGATTTTGCTTTATTAGCCGCTACAAGTAAATGGTAAAACTATTTGTGCTACAAACCATGTATTTATAATTACAAAAATACATAAAAATAATATGATAAGAAATACTAGTTCGCAATATCAAGCATCATAACAAGCTGTTCTATACAGCTAAAAAATAACTATAAGTGGATGATACAGAAAACCTCACACATTCAAATTACAACTGGCCGCACTCGCGCTTATATTAAAAATATGGTGGATATTGTGTGTCTTTTTCTGTATATGTTTATGAAGGTGTGAGCTTCTTATTGCTGTCACTCTACTTCTGGCAGTCTTTCATGGTTCATTTTCTTCTTGACTTTCACTTTCTAAAGTCTTTGTAAAAAGCATGCATTCTGAAAAGAGAAGAACAACCTTGATTGCTGAACTGAGAGAGTATCTAATCAGAGACCGCTTCTCATGAGGGAACAAGAGAGAGAGAAAGAAAGAGAAAGAGAGGAAGGCTCAATGCTAGCACTACAAGGACATAATTGTCGTCAGTGGTGACATTGACCAAGATCAAATCTCATGCCAGCAGAACACAGGCCTAGATTTAGACTGCTTCATTTCAACAGGGTCTCTCACTGTATGAGCAAAAATCCCACAGACAGCTTCACTTGACTGTGTAGAAACAGATAAAAATAGTAGAATTTCTCCAATGTTATCGCAAATCATTTATTTAATTACTAGACAGAAAAACTAACATTATAGCTAAAATATCACTTAGTTGTTCACTCAAATGCAAGGTTAGGGTTTTGAACAAACCCCAAACCCTAAGTATTAGAGACGCTACGGCTGGAAGTTATGGCCTAAAAAAAAAAAAACGATTTACGATTTAAATCGATTTTTTCCCCCTACTTAAAATCAATCTGCAGATGACAAAACTGCTCAAAACAAGTTCTAACTTTATTTTGTTGTGATTTTTCCTTCTGGGATTTGATGTGGATTCTGCCCTTGAGGTTAACGTGCAATCAGAAACAACAAGCCAAAAAGACAAGATGGCAGGCCCTGCCATTGTAAACAGTGAAAATGTAACAAAATAACGTAACATAAAATGTAACGTAACATAAGACATAAAATTATGTGACGCCCTTTGGCCTGAATCGTGAATCCATATTCAGAAAGGCACGG
Source organism: Tor tambroides (assembly GCA_021397915.2). Lineage (NCBI taxonomy): Eukaryota > Metazoa > Chordata > Actinopteri > Cypriniformes > Cyprinidae > Tor > Tor tambroides. Next base: position 31,278 of record JAFVLL020016043.1, read on the forward strand.
AAAACAAATAACGATTGCTAACGGTTGCCTGTTGCAGTACCAGTGTTTCCCACAGACTTGGACTCTATTTGTGGCGGCATATATGCAAATTCATTCTCTGCCAGCAGGAGGCGCTTTTAGAGCGCGGAGAAATAGCGGTTTCCCCGGTAACGCTGTACACAAATTAGCGCTCCACCCACAAACGCTACTTTATCAGACATTATATGCAAGATGAAATGAAAATGACATCCAAAATTTTCTGAAGACAGTCGGTTTCCTTCAGAAATGCAGTGATATAAAGACACCTGCACCGTGTTTCGATTTTGAAACGTGCAGTACTTGTTTATTCAACGAAGTCAAAGCTTTTTGAAAAAAATCTATTTGTGGTGGTCAGTTTTGATATTGTGGCAGGCCGCCACAAATAAATCAATGGATGAGAAACACTGCATTACAGTACATAAAATTTCAATTACCACATAAACAGAGTAAGGAGAGATGACTGAGGATGATGACAAATGATTTGCAGATCCTGAGCACCATGACAAACATCTAATCTTGTAAAATCTCGAAAGTGAAAGTGAAACTTTGTTCATTCATTGTTCATTCAAAAGCAGTTTCAATGCCAGGCGTAATAGCGGCCCGCAATTTTATATACAGTATGATTACCTAATGATAAAACTGCGAGAGAAAGTATTGAAATATATATTTATCTCCCATCTCATATTTATTCCCTTTAAGGAGTTCTGTAGTACACTTTTATTTTTTTAATTTTTTTTTTTTTTTAGAAAAAACGATTTTCATTCAAACAAGTCGACGTTAACTACACATTCGACTTAATCGATAAAATCGATTTATCGCCCAGCCCTAAGAGACGCCCAACCAATCAGCACCACATCGGTCACTGATGGAAACTGGCAATTGTTCAAATTATTGTATTAGCAGATATTACATATTTGATGGTTTCTGCCTATTTTAAGATGATCTATCAGCAACTTAAAGCAATACAGACTAACAAGCATCTCCGAGGTAATTTCTCTATTATTATGAGCACTTACTTTTCTCATTCAAACATTATTCTTTTCTCTATAGCACTGTGATGCCTATATTCTCTGATTATATATATATATATATATATATATATATATATATATAATATTATATTGTCTAAAAAAAAGTAAAACAAATAAATAAATAATTACCATGTAGAATTTGAATGTCAGTGAATTCCATTCCTTATTATATAACTAATATTTTTATTCAGCAAAAATACATTAAATTGATCTAAAGGGACAGAAATGACATTTATAATATTCCCATAGATTTAGAATCTAAATAAATGCTGTTTGCTTGAACTTTCTATTCACTAAAAATCTTGAAAAAAAAAAAAAAAAAAAGTATCATCGTTTTCATAAAAATCTTAAGCAGCACAGCTATTTTCAGCACCGATAAGAATAACAAATAACAAATGTTTCTTGACAAGCAAATCAACATATTAGAATGATTTCTGAAGGATTATGTGACACTGAAGACTTGAGTAACGATACTGAAAATTCAGTTTTGTCATCACAGGAATTAATTACATAATAAAATATTTTAAATTAGAAAATAAATATTTACATTGAATTATTTCAGAATATTACTTTTTTTGGATGAATTACATGCAGCCTTGGTGAGCATAAGAGACTTATTTCATTAACATTAAAAATTAAAATCTTGCTGAGCTAAAAACTTTTAAAGGGTAGCGTGGAAGGATAAAATAAGGTTTAAAAAAGGAAAAGGCCATGAGACACCAATTCTACATCAAGTGCACTATATGGGACAGGGGCGTATGTTAGAGCAATGCAGCAAGAGAGAAAAAGCAGACGCTGAGTGGAATTAGGCTAACTAAGCAAGAATCCTCCCTAATTTCAGCATACGATCACACTACATTGTGCAATTCAAACACCTCTCACTGCCAAAGGATTCAGACAATTTCTCAGGGGATGTTCTGTTGTCTGGGTTTCTTGCGAGATTCCTGTTCCTGCAGACCAATATTCCATCTGTTCTACATTGTCATGCAATTCATAAAAGAACATGCTCACATGCTTGTGCTTACAAAGCCAAACACTCGTCTGTTTATCTTTCACATAGGCTCTGTAGAGCCTCTAAGCACTTCCTTTTGGAAAACTATATGTCAAAATGTGGTGTTCAGCTTATCATGTTTGAGGATGCATGATAAAAGATGAGTCAAGGTTTTAAACCTTCACGATCCTTCTCTCATAAAAGATTTATCAGCACCCACACAACACAAACTGCAATATTATACTAAAGGTTTTTAGGTAGATGCAAAATCAAAATAGGCCTAATTTCTGAAGGCAATCTGGCTGCAAATGAGAAATTTGCAGAGGCATTAATAATATTAATAATAATATGTTTAATTTATATAGCACCTTTCAAGAACCCAAAGACACATTGCATAATACTGGCAAACAGTCAGACATTGACAGTCAAACACTGACAGTCAGATGATGAACATATTCAATATAATAACCAAAATAAGTATATCTCTGACAATGAAGGGAAACAATCAGTCTTAAATGTCTAGAGTGAGGAGACGGCACAGAGGCTTGGAGGCAGATTTAGTGAAGGTCGTATATGAACAATGTTGTGAAGGTAGAAATTTTACAAGCTAGCTGGTATGAGGTTCAAAGCATAATTTAGAATCAAATAGTACTCCAAAATCCTGTATAATGGGTGAAGAATTAACTGTAACTCCGTCAATATAAATGGAGATGTCATGTTTGGAAGAGACAAGGGATTTTGGGCCTGCTAACAAGATTTCTGTTTCAGTTTTAGAAGTTTTCAGCCATCCATACTTTGAGATCTTGTAGGGTGTGATGGAAGAGGCAGGAAAAACAGAATTGTGCTGGACGGAAAGATGGATTTGCGTATCTTCAGCATAATTGTGAAAGTTAAGACCATGACGCTGAATTATCTAACCAAGAGGAAGCATATAGATTAGAAACAGAAGTGGACCAAGAACAGATCCTTGAAGTACACCATGGAAAACAGTGACAGAGTGAGATTAACGCTGCTAATGTTAATGAATTGTTGCCTGTCCGAGAGATATGAAGCTACTGAAAGGCAGTGCCAATGATACTGACAGAACATAGACAAGGTAGGAGTTCTGAAAGCACTGGTTTTCAAACTGTCTCTGAACAGATTCCAAGATGGAAAGAATTGTCCAGAGTCCCCCTTTCCTTCCATCCTTGGTGTTCTCATTCTGGGTAAAGCCTTGCATAAACCTCACAGGCCTTTGAAGCGAAGCAGAAGCTGGCAGAAAGCTGACAGGACACCTGACGATCAGGTCCGACTGGGTCCATATGGCTACATCTACTTTCGGTATGTCAAAAAAACAGCACATTTCTGCAGAGTCAAACAGGCAGGCAAAGTATGACTCAGATGTGCTGCTTTGCTTGAGATTGAGAGGATGAGAATCCTCCGGGCAGCCAAAGACCTTGAGGCTTCCAGCTTGCTGATTAATTTGTGACAAGAAGTCTCTCTAAGTGCCCTGTGTGCAATGCTTTTAATTTATATGTTAATCTGAATTCAGCGCGTAGCAGGCATTTCCAGCGTGGCTTCGTTCCAAAGTCTATCCATTCCGTTACAGAAACAATTTAGAAACATGTTTGGGAATGCAAAGGCTTTGGGGATGTTTTTTTTGGGGGGGAGGGGGACAGGTGATTTATTTTGCTGAAAATATCTCTTTTCGTACCTCATCCCTAAAAGGTGAAGGAAAAAAAAACAGACAAATTTTTCTACAGTATATCATTGCTAAATTAAAGAATGAAAAATTGTAGCACATATGAATTGGGTACAGCAGATTTCACAGCTAAAATAAAATAAATTAAAATAAATTGAAAAAAAGAAAAGAAAAAATTAAAGAATAACATATGTAGCATGCAATGGTCAGTCTTCTACACTCTTTGCATGACTGAGCAGTTAAAATGGCTAGAGCAAAACCAACACTGTTTCCTGTCACGATAGTCTGGAAATATTAAAGTACTAAAGAAATGAAGTCATCTAATATTCAAACATCCCTCCAGTGTTCATTGTTTTCTAAATAATAAAAGAAAATAATTAATAAATCCACAAGCTAGAATTTCAGATGAGTTTTCACTTTGAAACAGATCACTAGACAAGCAAGTTTGGGGTTTCTGTACTTATAATTAAAAGAAAATGTCACTCCTGCTAACATCAAAACCCATTTGAACTTAACTGTGTGACTGCACTGGTTTAGGTGCAAAGATCCCCATTAGTCAGCATATTTTAAAAGAGTCTGAAACTGGTAATTAATTACTACAGCATGTATACATATATGAAGAATCAACGATTGATCTGGCACATGAAATACTGTGACTGAAAAAGTTTAAATTTCTATAATAAAACTCAAACTGAAAAAGAAGCATTTCAAAGCCAGCAGAAGTTGTTACCTGTGACCAGTTCTCTGACTTCCACATCAGAGGTCTTACGCAGCAGACGGACCAGCGCAGGAATCCCACCGCAGTTCTTCAGAGTGATTTTATTATCATCATTGGCTTTGCCGTAAACAAGGTTCCTCAGTGCACCACAGGCACTTCTGTGTACTTCAGCCATTCTGTGATCCAATAGGTCCACCAACAACTGAATACCGCCCTGCCTCCGTATCTGAGAAAAACAGACAGACAGACATATTTTAAGACTTAACGTCTGGGTTCGGAACATAGGTAAAACAATAAAACCTACATAAAAGGCATCTAAAATGTAGCAAAATGACCTACTAAACAGTTCAAGTCAGTTTTAATGTAACATGAAAAGAACCATGTTCAAGTAAACCAATGTATAAACAAACAAATAAATAAATAGTAACAGACAACTCATATAATAATGAAGGATATGTATAATTAAAACTCAGTGCATTTTTGTCCACTTGAGGCACCAGTGAGCTGAAAGGGGCTTTGATGCAACTTCAATCGATCTAATCAAGAATTATTGGTCAGTGAGAACATGGCGGCATTGGCCTCAACTCATGGGAAGACATCTGAAATGTTGACCTTTCCCTTCTGAAATTCAGCTGTGCTGACTCACATAAATGAAAAAAAAAGTCTGAATTCAGTGTTAAGTCACACCAAAACAGCTTAGTGTCAGCCCATGAGATCATTTGGAGGATAAATGAACAAATAGGAGGCACTGAATCCATAAACAGTGTATTTGAAAAATCAATACTAAAGGGAGCCGGAGAATGAATCACTCTTCAGGCAGCTAAACAGACTGAGAGGTGTGAGTAAATCTTTATCAACAGAGCTTTGCTGTTCTACACTAAAGTCACTTAAAGCCAGCCAAGTTCATTAGAGAATCTGAGACCACACTAAAAAAAGCCATGTGTTACTAAGGGGAAAACAACACCGACTGACATCAACTCACCCACAGCCTTCTCATCTTGATAGCTGGTACTATTTTAGAATATTTTCAGTAATAGTTCCCTCAGAAATGAACATGCTGTCATTATTTTCGATCTTCATGTAATTCTAAACTGTGTTTTTTTTTTTTCCAAAAGGAGATATTTGGCAGAATGCCTGAGCTGCTGTAATTACCTAAAACAATAATAAAGCATTTTTATTAATTAAAATTAAGATAAAATAAAGTAAAATTTGGTAAAATTAAAGGACTAGTATTAAAATTAGATAAAATAAAAAAGAACTAGTACTAAAATAAACTAAAATGAATAAAAATAATTTTTCGTTAATTGAAACAAAGCTGAAATACAATTAAATAAAATTAAATAAATATTAAATGAAAAACGTAAATGGAAAATATAGAAATATTGCCATGACATCTAAATAAAATAAATTTAAGTACTACAGTAAATTAACTAAAACTAAAATAATATAAATGAAAGCTTAATAGAAATATAAAAAATAATAATAAAAATGACAAAAATACATTAGAAAATGACTAAAACTTAAAACATAAATTTGAAACATTTAAAACTAAAAGCTAATTTTGATTATTAATTATGTACCCTATATATAATGTGTGTATACACACACATACACAGTGAAAGTGGATGGTGAATTTTACTGCCAAGCTCCATAAAGTAAAAAGGCACCAGAAAAGTAGCCCAAAATAACATCATACAGGTTTGGAATAACATGGGAGCTAATAAATAATAAGACATTAGTCAATAAAAAAAAAAAAAAAAAGAAAAAAAATTCACTATCTTCCTTGGATATGATTTGGTGGCTTAATTTGTTGTAGTATGATCCCTTACAGACTAATACACACGGCAAGCCAAAAGCGTTTTGAATGATTTGACATAAAACCAGCATGGCTAAATTATTAAGAAAGAGTCACACCTGTGTCTATCTGCAGATTCATCAAGTGATTGCACTATGAATTTCCAATTTCCTGTCCCGCTGCCAACTGGCACACACAATGCCCTGCTGCATTAGCTTTAGATGAGTGCAGGAGCAGCCCTGGCAGATGTGCTTCTGAACAGTACGTCACTACAGATCAGCGCTCTTGCTTCACATCGCCACTCACTCCAATGGAGATTACAAACCCGTTTCTTTGTGTCTTTGTCTGAAGGTGAGAAGCGATCTAGTAGCCCATTCCATAAGGGTACTTTTCATCCTGTTTCTTCCTGTTTTCGGGTTGTACTGCATGTACAGCATGAATATTCAAACCACACCTGACAGGAAAACAAAGGCACGGCTCATCCCGAGAGGCAGACAGACATGTGCGTCACCGCACAAAAGCCTCCATTTCATTCATGCGGTGAGATTCGCACTTCTGAGGATGCAGCCCCAGTACACAAAACATTATATAGAGGAAACACAATTAATTATTGTGATCGCAGCATGTTTGGAAGCAACAGATGTTTGGAAGTGACAAACAACAGAGGATAAAAACAGGCACTGGAGATGTTTCTGGCAAGTTCTATCAAGAACACATTTAAAAGATGTGCTGTTTAACCAATGGCGACCACTTTGTTCTGCTTTTTTGTGAACTCGGAGCAGCTAAGAAATTAATTGAGTGTTAACATCGTCCTGAAGCAGTGGAGACGCTGAGATATTCAATTAGAGGCATGAGCGGACAGGACGGAAGTGCTTGCTCTTGACTCCAGAGCGCACGTGCAAATGGATATTGACGGATTAGATTTTCCCTCCAAAAGGGCTGATAAAGCTGAACTTTAGCCAGAGGCGGGCTGCACAAGAGACGGACCTGGGGAGCTTTGCTGGAGCCACCTGCTATAAATAGTGGCCAGCTGAGGACGAGAAAGAGCTGCCTTTGCACTTGGCCAGTAGTTCAGCAGGAAGACCATAAACATCAGAGCTCAGCCTGTCTGGCTGAAATGCTGGGCTAATCAGTATTCTCCTCACCTCTGCTGCGGGAGATACTGCTCTGTCATCTGATAGCCGTTCTCCCTTCCCATCCGAGTCTGCTTCGGTGTGTGCGCTAGTTCCTGTCTGGCTAAAGTTCATTTACATCTATCTTTAAAAATGTCAATATGAAACTGCCTTCACAACCCGTTTGACTTCCGTAATGTGATGTATTTCGAGAAAATGACGTTCGGATGGCCAATTAAGTTGGGTGAGGACAGGATACTGTAATAAAATACCCTGACAGTATTTCATGAACTATTTTAAAAACACTACTACTGAATCTACAATGCAGAACATACAATGACAAGAGCAGTCCAAATTCACGAACAAATGACTCATATGATCAGGTTCTTTTTAGTGAATTAAAACCATACAACTGGTGGGTCTAAATGATTATCAAACCACTGAGTTATTTTCAGTGAATCAAAACTATACAGCATGACCAGTCCAACTGATTCCCGAATGAATGATTCTAATGAGTTGGTTCTTTTTAGTGGCTCAAAACTATACAATGTGAACAGTCCAAATGATGATTAAACAAATGATTTTTATGAGTCAGTTCTTATAAGTGAATTAAAACCATACACTGTGACCAGTCCAACTGATTCCAGAATAAATGATTCTTAGGAGTCGGTTCTTTTTAGTGAATCAAAACCATACAGTGCGACCAGTGCAACTGATTCCCGAATAAATGATTCTTTAGAAGTCAGTTCTTCTTAGTGAATCAAAACATACAATGGGAACAGTGCAAATAATTAGCTGACAAATTTTTTTTTTTTTGAGCCGGTTCTTTAGTGAATCAAAGCCATACAAGTGCAACCAGTCCAACAGATTCCTGAATGATACTTTGAGGTGGTTCTCCTTAGCAAATCAAATGATCAAACAAATGATTGTTATGAGCAAGTACTTTTTTAGTGATTCAAAAATATTAGTGCTGTCAAACGATTAATCGCATCCAAAACAAATGTTTGTGTTTACTGTGTGTACTGTGTATATATTTAAGATAAATTTTATATTTACATATAAAATATTCATTTTTATATTATGTAAACAACTTTTATTTAGGATGCGATTAATCGCGATTAATCATTTGACAGCGCTAGTATTTTTGAACATATATATATATATATATATATATATATACTTACAAAACATATACTTACTATGTTAATCAATCAGTACCTGTACACTGATTTAAATATCTCAAGCCTCAAAGAGATGATTCACCTAAAAATGAAAATTCTGTCAAAATATACTCACTCTCATTTAGTTCCAAACCAAACCAAGTCTTTCATCTGCGGAACATAAAAGATATTATGTTTCTGAATGTATATTTTCATACTCTACATCAATGTCAACGGTAACAAAAACAGTTTCGTTCCCAACATTCTTCAAAATACCTTATTTTGTGTTCTGCAACATGAGGGTGAGTAAATGATGACAAAATTTTCATTTCTGGATGAACTATCCCTTTACGGACAATATAACATTAAGCATGTGTGTTTGAGTTGGTAAAAAGAGCCATCACATAAGAATCATTTGTTCTGAATTGGTTGGACTGGTCATGCTGTATGGTTTTGACACACTAAAAAGCCCTCAAATAAATCACTCGTTGTTGTCTGACTGGTATATTATGCAAAAAAAGTGGGGGGAAAAAAGAGAAAAAGCCATTACCAGGCCTGAAACCATTGTGATGTTGACTGGTGTCATTTTTCACTATCCACACCATAATGTGAAAGCATTTATGTATAGGTATGTTGAGGAAAAAGAATGGCAGGGGTGAAATAACTTGTTCAGGGCTTCGGCACCATCTGCTGCAGCACTGTCACATATAATTAACTGTACTGCTTTACCAAACAACCACACACAAACACACACACACACACACACACACACACTCTACTGGTCCAGTACCACCCCAATGTGTATCATATAGATACCTTCAATCATATCTCCCATAATTTATCTGTTGCACTCTGTCTGCAGTCCTTGTGATGCAGGCCCGGTTCTACGGGGGTGCTAGAGGGTGCTAAGCACCCTCAAATGAAATCAATAGCACCCTCAGTTAAAGCTGTATTGATGGAATTTCATTGCAGATTTGGCAAACTATCCATTTTGCTATGGTTTGCGCTCTGTAGATCGGTTTCTATTTCAATATGTTTTTGCAGCGTTGAGCAATGTAGCCAGTCACAGACATATCTGTTGATTTTTTGAATCAGAAGTGTTTGAGTTAGAATCCACTCACCGTTCAACTCGCCGGAGTTTTTTTTTTTCAGGTATTGTGTTCAGCAGGAATCATCTCATTATAACAAAGTGTAGACGCAATGTAAATAAGAGATTTGGTGTGCAGCATAGAGAACTTCATTGATTATAATCTATCATTGTGAGATCGCAATGAACTAAGATGAGTGACAGCTTTTAGTGATTATAAAGCGGCGCGCTCTTTGCGCCATAGCAACGGATGCTACTAAGAAGAAAAAATGATCAGGTTTGGACATGCAGCTGGTACTGTATTAGGGTCCAACTCTTGAAAAGGATACCTAACTGAGAATGAGGCTGCAGAAACATTGAAGACACTGTAGAAAACCTCTGGATATAATGATTTATAAATGCGGAATACATTGCACCAATGCAGGCTTGTTGCATAATACAATGACTTGCATAATATACTGGATGTGTTAAGTCCACGAACTATGAATTTTTGACCTTTTTAGGGACCTCAGATATGATGACTGTGGGATGAAAGAGCAGTAGTTCTCAACTGGTGGGTCACGACATAAAAGTGGGCTGAAGGTCTGTTCTGATTGCGTCACGAACTGGAGGGAAGAATAAATGCTAAATACATTGTAAAATGAAAAATAAAATCACATACTTTTAAAAGAAATGAGAAACATCTTAGTTCAGTGTCAACATTCTAGTTTAGTTAATGGATGCATATCCAATCAAAATATAAATTATTTTGGTGCAACTTTGAAGAAGCTAACTAAATAAGGCAGATGTCAATATGGACAGGCTGGGTGTTCATCAGGACTTCATCAGGTCTTCCACCATTCAATATGAATATTAAAAAAATAAAATATATATATATATTACTGTTGTTGTATAAAATATTCTTTTTAATTTATCAGCATTTAAATTATGAAATGAAATCAATAAAGAAATATAATTATTGCAATAATATTACTGTACTGTAAAATAAAAAAAAAAAGAGTATTTAACAAATATAATGAAAATAATAAAAATTACAATGTTCTTTGATTCCAAACATTAAACCATAATTCTTTTCTTTGATCGGAAAACTGTAGGGAGATCTTACAGCTTGTATTTTGTTGGCAACAGATTCATAAACGACTGTAATTACAAATTTGGGAAGACGGTTTGGCACATGTTGCTTTTTCAAAATGCACTGTATAACCAATTGTTCATAGAGAGAGGAAAAACAAACAGTTGAGAACCACTGATGAAAATATGACAATTTTTTGCTTATTTCCAAAAAAAAAAAAAATAGCACACCATAGAGAAGCTGAATATATAGACCCACATCTAATTAATCAAGCTATGATGGAATATTGCTCCAAATATTTTATGAGAACAACATGAAACAAGTTCGTTTCGGTGTGTGGTGAAATTGATGAACAGGCGGATCAAAGAAAGCAGAAGGATTCATTTAGTGTCTTTTCTTAATAAATAAGACATTTTTCAGATGGAGAAAAATGCTGGTTTGAAGTGGAGCTCATCGCTGGATAAACTAATTTGACTCTCACTGTTTGTGTTTTTTTTTTTTTCATTAAATATCATTTAAAAGTTTGTCGGCTAGCTCGTCTCTCCCTCTGTTGCTGTTTTGTTCCCGCAGATTTATTCTCCAAATTTAATTTCCTTGTCCTCCAAGCCTCTCTTAAGCCTCTGGGATACAATTATAGAGCTGCTGTGTGGAGAACGGCTGTCAATATGCAGCTTTCCATGTATTGTTTGGCTGTGCTATTAGTGCTTAATTACTGGTGCAATCCAAGGCACTCTTCATAATTGTGAAAACTTACTGCTGAGAGATCTATCATTAGAGACCTGGCATCAAATTTCAATAAAGGGGTGAATTATTTGTCAATGGTACGTACAATAATTAATTTCACGCAATGACACGTATCAATAAAAATCTTTCGATATGTATCCCACAACAAGAGTTTTCCCAAGGTAATACAAAATTTGTGCCAGAAGATATTGAAAAAAACAAATGTGCTTTGGTAAGCAGGTACATGATCATTACCAGTGATATTAAGTTCTATTTACCTCAGCTTTAATCTTGTTGTCTCCAAAGCATAGGTGTTGCAGATATGCCGCAGCATTGGATTGAACTGAGGGAAACTGGTGCTGCAACATCTGAATGACTTCAGGTAATTCAGGATCTCGCCAACCGAACTCCCTACGGAAAAAGAGAGAGTAGGAGAGTGAGTTTCATACTTCTGTTGTACAGTAGGTGGTGAAATAGGACTTATACTGTACATTGTAGGCTGGCAGACCTGCACCACATCTCTAGACCTGGAACATCTCTAGCACACGGAGGTTAAAGTGAAATAAATGTCTTTCCAGAAACTGTTAAAGGGAAAATGGTTTCCATTATTGTGTTATTGCTCTGAAACAGTGGGCTCGGAGAAGTGGTAGGAGTTTACAGTTGTGAATGCCTGTGTGTATGTGAGAGAGTTTCTCTCAGTGAGAACGACTAGATTTGATCATTTTCACTGATGCTGAGGAAGTCTGACAGAAAGATTGGTTGTACTCTGAGGGTTTTGGGGTTTCTGATGTTCTACAGAACCCTGCTGCAGGAATTCTTCTCTTACCTCATAGATACAAATATCATAAAAAAGTGTATATATAAACACACACACAAATTTTACATAATGTATAAACATCTTACACACATTTCTCATTTTTTCACAGTTTAAATGGGTCTTTATACTTATTGTCACAAATATATTAAATTATCATATAAAATATTAACTGTCTATATATATATATTATAACACACACACACACACACACACACACACACATACATACATACATACATACATACATACATACATACAAACACAAACCAATACTAATACATAACTGTCACATGTATGTTCCCGTTTTGTTTCCTGGTTTTCCTTATTTGGTCGTTTTCCTGTTCCTGTCCTGATTATGTTGATTTGTCTTCAGCTGTGTTTATTTAGTCTTGTTAATTGTTCTGCTTTATAAGCCTGTCTCCTACGTTCATTTGGGGTCCGGTCTTAGTTATGTTTAAGTGTGTGTATTCTCCACGATCCTGTGTTTTGCTATTAAATGTTACTTATTATGAAGCTTTCTGAGTCTCCAGCGTTTCCCTGCCTGACACACCGTGACAATAACAATATATACAATATATATTGTATACCAATACAATTTTTACATTTTCACTTATGTTCAGACGAAACAAGTAAATAAACAATAGTAAATAAATAAAAAAAAACTATACACAAATTTTATATTGTGTAAACACATCTTAGACATATGTACGTATTATAATTTTTTTTCCAGTGTAAACAGGTGTTATCTATCTATCTATCTTTCTACACTGAACAAAATTATAAATGCAACACACTTGTTTTTGCCCCCATTTTTCATGAGCTGAACTCAAAGATCTAAGACTTTTTCTATGTACACAAAAGGCCTATTTCTCTCAAATATTGTTCACAAATCTGTCTAATACCCGATTCGGACGGTAATTGTTTCTCATGTGGACGTCTGTAAAAATAAATTTACATATCAACTCAGTGATAAAACTCGGATGGTGATTTATTCACAGTGGAGGAGTGAGCTCTGTGATCCTGCGAACCTGGGAACGCGCTGCTCACATGGCCAGTCACATGACTGTCTACTGTAAATAAAATGAATTTTATTTACAAATTTATTCTTATTATTGTGTAAAATGTATTTAAAAATACTTATGTAAAATGTATTCCTATTATTCCAAGCATATTTTATAATAAATAATACTATTTATTATTTGATTATTTAAATCTTCTGTTTAAAAATAGGAAAATTGACACGCTATACTTATATATCATTATACGCGATATATATATATATATATATATATATGTTTATAATACACATTTTAAAATTGTATTGCATACCTGCTGCTGTCATAATAAAGACCCATTTCAAATGTTGACGTGGTTTTTTTTTTTTTTCCCTCTTTCTGCTCTCACTCGCTGTGGTGGAGCAGTTATGATGTATTGTTCGTTTAAATACTTTCCAGCATTTCAGAAATAAATATGTATGCAAATTACACCGAAGTACAACGTTACGGTGTTCGGGAGTGCTCAAAAAGGGTTTAAACACTGAATTTTGAATCGATTTCTTCTCGTAAACTCAGAGATGTGGATTCGGACGGCAATTAAATTACCACACGACCGTGGTGTTTGTCAAAAAACAGTAGGTAATTCGGCCGGGGATTTTTACGGGGGTGGTGAGAGAAAAACACCGACATCCTGGATTCGGACGGCAATTAAATCACCGACTACCCCCTGTAAATGGTGAAAATCACTTACGTCCCCCTGAGAAACAATTACCGTCCGAATAGGGCTTTAGTGAGCACTTCTCCTTTGCCGAGATAATCCATCCACCTCACAGGTGTGGCATATCAAGATGCTGATTAGACAGCATGATTATTGCACAGGTGTGCCTTAGGCTGTCCACAATAAAAGGCCACTCTAAAATGTGCAGTTTTACTGTATTGGGGGGGTCCGAAAACCAGTCAGTATCTGGTGTGACCACCATTTGCCTCACGCAGTGCAACACATCTCCTTCGCATAGAGTTGATCAGGTTGTTGATTGTCGCATGTGGAATGTTGGTCCACTCCTCTTCAATGCCTGTGCGAAGCTGCTGGATATTGGCTGGAACTGGAACACGCTGTCGTATACGCCGATCCAGAGCATCCCAAACATGCTCAATGGGTGACATGTCCGGTGAGTATGTTGGCCATGCAAGAACTGGGATGTTTTCAACTTCCAGGAATTGTGTACAGATCCTTGCAACATGGGGCCGTGCATTATCATGCTGCAACATGAGGTGATGGTCGTGGATGAATGGGACAACAATGGGCCACAGGATCTCGTCACGGTATCTCTGTGCATTAAAAATGCCATCAATAAAATGCACCTGTGTTCGTTGTCCATAACATACGCCTGCCCATACCAGAACCCCACTGCCACCATGGGCCACTCGATCCACAACATTGACATCAGTAAACGGCTCACCCACACGACGCCATACATGCTGTCTGCCATCCGTGAAGAGAACACCTCTCCAAAGTGCCTGACGCCATCGAATGTGAGCATTTGCCCACTCAAGTCGGTTACGACGACGAACTGCAGTCAGATTGAGACCCCGATGAGGACGACGAGCATGCAGATGAGCTTCCCTGAGAAGGTTTCTGACAGTTTGTGCATAAATTCTTTGGTTATGCAAAGCGATTGTTGCAGCAGCTGTCCGGGTGGCTGGTCTCAGACTATCTTGGAGGTGAAGATTCTGGATGTGGAGGTCCTGGGCTGGTGTGGTTACACGTGGTCTGCGGTTGTGAGGCCGGTTGGATGTACTGCCAAATTCTCTGAAACGCCTTTGGAGACGGCTTTTGGTAGAGAAATGACATTCAATTCACGGGCAACAGCTCTGGTGGACATTCCTGTAGTCAGCATGCCAATTGCACGCTCCCTCAAAACTTGCGACATCTGTGGCATTGTGCTGTGTGATAAAACTGCACATTTTAGAGTGGCCTTAGAGTGGCCTTTTATTGTGGCTAGCCTAAGGCACACCTGTGCAATAATCATGCTGTCTAATCAGCATCTTGATATGCCACACCTGTGAGGTGGATGGATTATCTCGGCAAAGGAGAAGTGCTCACTAACACAGATTTAGACAGATTTGTGAACAATATTTGAGAGAAATAGGCCTTTTGTGTACATAGAAAAAGTCTTAGATCTTTGAGTTCAGCTCATGAAAAATGGGGGCAAAAACAAAAGTGTTGCATTTATAATTTTGTTCAGTCTATCTATCTATCTATCTATCTATCTATCTATCTATCTATCTATCTATCTATCTGCATCATCAATCCATCCATACAAACACACACAAAATAATAAATTTTATTTTATTATTTCTTATTTTATTTATTACACACACACACACACTTATGTTGTAAGTTAATATATAATATATTAATATATTATATTATATTACAATATATTATACATTTGTTTTTTTTACAGTTTAAATGAGTTTTTTAAATGATGCTTATATCTTGATGTATATTAAATTATTATGCATATGAAATTCAAATAAAAAATATTCTGTTTTTACATTTTAGGAGTCCTGCAAAGGAACCTAACCTAACCCTAATGGCAAGGCACACTCAGATGGTGTAAAAGTCTAGTTTACGTTCCTTAAGTTAACACATACAAGCAACTGAATGCCTGTCATGCCCATTCCTTTATTTTTGTGAAGAATTACAGAATATTTTCCACCTCAGAGTCCATCACAAAGCGTGGGAAGCTGTGATAAATAAAGGCCCCAAACAAATGCCTTTTATCTGAGCGAGATTGCATTTGATAGAGATAAGAAGAACCACAGGAGGGATTCTGGAGGTTGCTGGTGTCTTAAACCCTTAACCTGAGGGCCGGCACCGCTTGAGGGCAGCTGGTCTCTCCCGGCTCTGCAAACAGAGCGATAAGCATCAGCCTGCCTGCAGTTAGGGGCCCATTCCTCCTGAGGATCAGTCTTCCCGCCCGCCAGCCCGTAATCAAAATGAAAATGATCAGCTGATAAGATAAGCATTGTGCTTTTTGATTAATTAAAACTTAGCAGGGATTCTCAGTTCAAATGAAATGCCAGTCATATGCCATAGACAGTGGGGGAGGATGGGTGCAGGTTTCATAGGCGCCGTACTAAACGCTATAAAATGGGGCCAGTTGACACCATCAGAATAGTTTCTTTTCCTTTTCCCCCATCGATGCACAGGAACTTCACAG
The DNA here is from genome assembly GCA_021397915.2 of Tor tambroides. Classification (NCBI taxonomy): domain Eukaryota; kingdom Metazoa; phylum Chordata; class Actinopteri; order Cypriniformes; family Cyprinidae; genus Tor; species Tor tambroides. The sequence continues at coordinate 47,705 of JAFVLL020016043.1, forward strand.
GCAGCGTGACAGAACTGGGGCAGAAGAAAGAACTTTTCTATGTGTGTGTATGTGCATTTCAGTGCGTTTAACAGAGAGGAAAGATCAGAGGTAGCGCAACGCAATCCAATGCATGATCATACAACTACACTTGTGTGTAGACAGCACACACGCATGCAGAACAGCCAACAATGACTGCAATGTTCTAGATCTTCACAAGCGTCAGTGTCAGTTTACATCACAATCACAGAGACTGAGTGCTTACATGCACAATCAAAGACTATTAAACATCAGCTTACGAGAAAAACCCAAAGATTGACGTATGAATATTAATAATAATGCAAGCAATCTGTTTTATATGAGATCCTGAAATTATATATTTATTCACAGAATACAATGTACAAGCTAAGCAACTTCTATGCATGCTGAGTTTTGAGTTAAACCATTTAGAACCTTTTCATGGCTGTTAGTCGATTCCAGAAAGATTTTTTAATTTCAGAGGCATTGAGTATTGATAGTCCACTCGAAGGAATCTACTCCACACAGATACATGAAACATTCAGGCAGTATTCCTCTAATCTAAACTACTATACCTGTATATCCCAAAGATGTATAACAGCACTGATTCATATTTAGTGCTGCTTAAACTGATAATATTTTTTCCCTGATGCTGGGAGTAAACTGCAAAAAGAATCAAGAATCACTGATTTCTCTTTGGAATCATTTAATGTTTAAATGTTCAAGCTGACATTATTTAACCGTTTTTAATTCTTGTTCTTCATTCCTTGCTAATTAAATTTGGAAAACATTAAACTCACATCAGACTCTTTGACAACTACTAGCTATTTTTCACTTAAGACAAGTGATCATATCTTCATTGATGCTTCTTGAGAATTGTTTACTCTTGCTTAGAACAAAACTGATTATTTACATCCCTTAATTACTTTTGAACACTCAAATGTGTGCTTGAGAATCAGACTTTTCACCAGCGACAACTGATCATATTTTCATTAATACTTTTAGAATGCACAGCCGTGCACCACTGTACCACTGATACATGTGCTAAACAACACTATAAAAATATGGCATATAGACATAACAGTATTGTAAAGCTTTCTATAAAGCTGCTTTGACACAATGTGTACTGTAAAAAGTGTTATAAAAATAAAATTGACTCGAAATTCGAGTGATTCCACCTAAAACTACCTTAATAAGCAAAGAAACACAAAAGAAAAACTGTAACCTTAAACTAAAATTAAAGTGAAAACAGACAATATAAAAATAATATCCAAATCAAAACATTAACAAAAAATGATCAGTTCATAACTGTGGTTAGCCCTGCCCACTGTACAATCTTATTGGTCCAAAACCTGCATTAAGATAAATGAATATACATTAGTTACAAAAATTATGGAAAATATATTCATTTAACTTTTCAAAGTCAGGAGAATTTCAAAGTACTTACATAGACTTATGTTTATCAGTATGTGCTGTCTGTAACAATAAAAATAATAATACATTACAAATGCCTGCTCTTCATAACCCTACATTAATCAATACATACCTTCTGACTGACAGTGATAGAATGGTGTCGTGCTGCAATTTCACATTCACTGCGGACAGACAAACAATTTTACTGCATCGTGTCTGGATTAAACATAATCGTATAAATGCTTGCACATAAACGCACCCAATCAGACAGCAACACATGTAATGCTTCAGTGATTGAGGAGACTCACTGAAACACAAATTCATCAGCTCCCTCGCAGACGCACACACACAAATAAATGGGCGTCAAAGTGGGAGAGACGACACGAGAAGTCTTCAAAACAAAACCAGCTTCTCCTTCTGTGTTCAAACAATCCATATCGCCACAACGCAGCTCCAAGTAACAGCTGCCCGACTGCAGGACTGCACAATGAGCGTCCTTCACCCATCAAAACTGGGGCGCGATGGGTCCACCCAAGACGACTGCTGGCAAGGCAATAGGAAGTGGCTAATGTGAGCGGACAGGCGCTGTCATGGCCTCCATCCAACAACCTGCAGCCTCCCCTGGCCAGAGGATTATTTTTAGCAGATGTTAATAATGGACTCTCAGACATAATCATCGTGGCCGTGTAAGCGAGAGGTGCTGTAAAGTGAAACTGTCCCTGTGATTCCTTTAATGGCCATTAAGTAAAATAACAGGCACTCGGCAACATTATCATGCATTTAAAGCCATTAATACAAGTACTTAAAGCTGCCATAGTGAATAAAGCTGATTTAATCTCACACCAGTTTGCGGTCGGACTCGGAGTTCATTGACAAAGCTGATTTATCCCACATCAATCAATACCTCCATCTGATTGTCTTACAACTACACCAGTCCCAAAAGGCAAGGGAGCAGTAAATAACTGGCACAGACACATTAACTGAAGCATAATGAAGTCTGCCGCAAGAATTCAGAGAGTTTTGCTGGTCACACTGACAAATTTAGAGGTACAGCGACAGATACACAGTACATACAGAGTGAAAGGGACTCTATAGTTCAGGGCAGTGAGGCGATTTCCACCTACACGAGTCATGCACTGCTCTACTCTAATTTCACCCTCACAACCCATGACATTCACAATTTCACTTTTCTAATCCGCTGTGTCCTCTTCAATAGATTTGTTTGTGTGTGTGTATGTGTGCTTCTGAATGTCTGAGTAGTGCATATATTTGTAAATGCAAAAGTTTCAATAACAAAGTTACAGTAACAGCTGGGTTTCCATTTACATCATTTTAGGCAAATCTGGAGATAAAAATTCCAAAATGTGCATAAAACAATGTATATGCTCGGTTGAGGTGGATACATTGTTTATTTGGGAATAAGATGTACATTTACACATTTACAGAATAAAATTATAAATATATTACCCTTGAAAAGTTAGGAGTTTTAAGATTTTAAGAGCTAGATTTATTAACAGCTTGTGCCAGCGCAAACCGTCTTTTGGCGTTAAAATAGTACTGTCAGGATTTACAGTGAAGAATTAGCGCTGAGTTATTTTTGCGCCTGACCTTACTGAATATGCATTTGTCAGAGTTTTCCTTTCAGACACAAAATTTATGGGAGGAGAGTGTTAAAATGAATCACGCAATGCAATTTACTAACATTTGCGCTCGTCAAATTATTGGTATTTGCGGTATTATTTAACACCCCAAAAAGCATGTCTTAAAGCAGGCGGTAATTTGCACTGCTCTTAATAGATTGCGCTGGTCATTATGGAAATGATCTGGCTGTGTCTGTGTTCTTTAATGTGTGCATTGTCAGTAAATCACAGGCAGAATTTTCCCCTCCCATCGGCGCTTTTATGGAATTGTGCTCTAATTTGCCCTGTTTAGTAAATCTGGCTCTAAATGTTTTTAGAAGAAGTCGTATATGCTCACCAAAACTACATTTATTCATCAAAAATACAGTAAAATAGTAAAATATAATTGATAAATAAATAGCAAATAGTAAAATATTACTACAACTGTTTTCTATTTTTATCTATGTCTCAACAGATGATAAAATCTGAAGTACAACCTTTTTAATCGGCCAGTCAAATCTAGATATAATCAAAATCAATTCATCTCAAACTCAGGTGTACCGTCCCCATCCAGCAATACAGAAATGAACTCAGTTTTTAAACATGCTATTAAATGATTTAAACTAAACTATTTAAATTGCAATACAGAATTGAATTAGTTAGATAGGATGAGTTGTATATCAGAAGAGCACCATACTAAATAATCAGGAATCATTGCTGAACCACACACAAGTCAATCAGTTTTTAATAAGATAAGAGTCCAACTACATTCCACAGATGGCCTGATTTATTGATAAGCTTGAAGCCAAAGAAATGATATGGTGATCCATTGATGCCCTCTGAAATGGGAAAAAAAAATCTCCTGGGTAATGATCAAATTTCTTCTCAAGAGCGAGGGGTGGAATTTGATTTTAAATGAGGCAATTAACAGGGTAGAGTTCCTTAGAGAGTCACCAGACTCCATCACAGTGGCACCAAGGAAAGGAATGAGAGAGATGGTCATGCTGGTTAATGGTGCTGAGAAAATGCTGCCATCCTTCCTATGTTTAATACATGAATGGGACATATTTTTTTCAGCTCTCAGAGAAACACAGAAGCCTGAGAAGGGTATACATATAGTATATGCACATTATATTTCATTAGATTTTTGTATTATATGATATAAGGTAATAACCTGTAATTACTGGAAAAGTAGTGAATTACTGGAGTACTAAAAAAAAATCTAAAATTATAAAATATATTTACACTATCGGTCAAAAGTTTACAATAATCAAGGTTTTTTTGTATTTTTGAATGAAGCCTCTTATGCTCACCAAGACCACATTTATTTGATCAAAAATACATTATAAGAGCAATATTGTGAAATATGATTCAAATTTAAAGAACTGTTTTATATTTGAATACATTTTTAAATTGTAATTTATTTCTGTGTTGCAAAGCTGAATTTTCAGCACCTATTACTCCAGTCTTCAGAGAAGAAACATTTCTTACTACTATTATCAATGCTGAACACAGTTTTGCTGCCTAACATTTTTGTGGAAACTGTGATACACTACCATTTAAAAGTCTGAGGTAAGTAAGATTACAAAAGAAGAGAAGAATATATAGTTCAGCAGAGATGCATTAAATAGAGCAAAAGAGATAGAAGAGATATTAAGCCGTTTTCAACATTGATAATAATGAGAACTATTATAAATAACTGAGTAGCAATCTTAACAGAGCAGCAAATCAACATATTAGAATGATTTCTGAAGAATCATCACTGAA